>PVKE010002150.1:0-10040 GCA_004027555.1 Craseonycteris thonglongyai
AAGCTCCTTGTCTATTGTAGCTTGTTGGGTTTACCAGGAGGCAGACTCCAAGATGGAGATTGGCAGCCTGTGGGGAAAGGGAAGAAAGCAGGATTGAGTAATGGGAGAAGACAGACTGAGGTACAGTCTCAATAGAGTCCTTGGCCACCACCAGGAAAGCTTAGAGGCTGGGGCCCCTTCCGAGTTTTGTGTTCTCAACTACAATTCTTTTTTATTAATTTTCTCTATGGTACATTCTTATTATTGAATTTTATTTACCCTGGACATCTACTTGACCCTCTGCTCCTTTTAATTTATTTTTTATGTGCCTACTGCCCAAGATCAGGTACACAGTAATAAATGAATCAATCAATCAGTCAAACTAGGATTTTCTTTGTAATTTTGTTTTCTCATGTTTGTTTGTTTTTTATAATGGAATAACCAAGACTTTTGAAGGATGTTAGTAAAGAAAATAATGTGGTTGTGATTTGCTGTAAGGTGTGCTCATCTCTTTAGCTTAGCAGAAAATCAGTACACATAAATGTCTTAGGTGTACAGAGTGACACAGACTGCAATTGAATAATATTATTCACATGAAACTCAATATGCTGAGTCCAAATGCACAATGTACGCAAGAAAATCAATCCATCGCTTCTTAGTACCTCATAAACCATTTTATACTTTTGTCTTATTCTTACTGCGGATACCAAGGACAAGTATCCAGTATCCATTCCATTTTATAGATGAGGAACAGGCCCAAAAGAAGTTAACTGATCTACTTGAAATCAAACAACAAATTGTTGATATTGACATGACTAAGTATTGTGTCCTGTCAATGGTCTCCCTCCAATAGCCTGCTCTGGATAAAGAGATACTGTATATATCCCTATCACTATATTGTGCCTACTGACACTTCAATCCTTTTAGGTCTAAAATCAAAATTGTACTCTTCTGTCTTCCCACCCAAACCTCCTCGACCCATGCTCTGTCAGTTAACAAGAGCTTCATCATACTTTTCACTGAAACTTGAGACCTAGAATCAACCTTGACTCCTTTCTCATTGTTCCTCATAAAGAACTTCTCTCAGGTGACAGCTGTATGGTAGCATAGTACTATGGCAGACACCAAGATTATTAAGACAGTTTCTGCCCTCAGAGAACTCAACAAACAAGTTACATGTATGTATTGTGGAAGTGGGGAGGAGGAGGAAAATTGATGTGTAAACTTACAATGTGGTGCTAAGTGCTGTAAAGCCAGGGTACTTGACCCCCATTGTGAGGTTGAGCTGAGTCTTGAAATTCAGTGGGAATTATCCAGGAGATATGCTTATGGCAAGCACATTTCCCATTTCAAAACCTATACAAAGTGCAGCCAACACAGATCACTGTGTAAGAGGGAATAGGTAACAGAACATGAAGGTAGTGCTTAGTCAGATTTTAATGGGCCCTTTATATATCAGTCTGAAGAGTTTTGTTTGGTGTTTGGTTTGGTTTGGTTTATTATCTGACTTGTTTTTAGCTTGAAGTCAGCCAACTGATAGACTTTAAGTAGAATTGACAAGAGAACTTTGTGGAGAATGGATAGAAGTAGAGTTTGCCTGGAAGTACCGTATTTTCCGGTGTATAAGACGACCGGGCGTATAAGACGACCCCCTAATTTTACAGTTAAAACATAGGTTTAGGCCTATATTCGCTGTATAAGACTACAGCCTCAGAAGTGGGGGGTAGTCTTATACAGCGAATACAGGCCTAAACCTATGTTTGAGCTGTAAAATTAGGGGGTCATCTTATACGCCCGGTTGTCTTATACGCCGGAAAATATGGTATTAAAGGTTATCCAAAAGTGGGAGAGGATGGGAGAAGGAGGCTGTGGCATATGCAAAATGGCTAGACTAGGGGTGAATGGGGTGGAGAATTGGTGTATACCACACTTCTAAGTTGCTTGGCTGAGAAAAGGAGAAAGTTGTTGATAATTTAGGGCAAAGTAGGATATAGGAAGGGTTTTACTATTGCTGCTGCTGCTAATAGTGTTTTAAGTTAGGGAGGCTTGGAAATGTTTATAGGTTGGAGACAGAGAGACAGTATAGAAAGGAGGTGAAACTAAGGAAACATAAGAAACAATGAAGTTTAATATGTCTTGGTCCAGTTGTTCCAAACCTGAGTGATCATCAGAGTTGCCTGGAGTGCTATGTCAAAAGTGCTGGCCTCTGACCCAGG
Organism: Craseonycteris thonglongyai; assembly: GCA_004027555.1. NCBI lineage: Eukaryota > Metazoa > Chordata > Mammalia > Chiroptera > Craseonycteridae > Craseonycteris > Craseonycteris thonglongyai. Next base: position 2,196 of record PVKE010002150.1, read on the forward strand.
CCGAGTGAACCAGGATGTTGGCTTGGTAAAGCTTGAGAATCTGTAGGTTTCAAGAGCTGATTGTGCTGAACAGCAAGGCTCAAGAATGCCATCTCTCACGTTTTCTCTTATTCCTGCTATGAATAAATGTTTGGAAATCACCTGGATCTTTGGGTCCTCTGGATGTGGCTACTAGAAAGGAAGAAGGTAAAACAGTAGATCCTATACTGATTTTGGATTGCCCCAGAAATTGATTCTGGATTCTCTGAGCCTGTTATCAGGCTGTCTCAGCTGAATCAAAGACAGAGTGGACTGGTTACTTTCGCATTATAGAATTAGCCTAGAACAGACATGATGAGCCATGAGCTTGGAACAGAATCAGAGATTTAAAAATATTCTCTACTTAGTATTAGACTAAAATAAATACAGTTCAGTAGTAGGGTCAACCACTATTAATCTAACTTTGGCAATGGGCTTTAGCCAATAAGACCAATGTGATGGAAGAATTGCTCGGCTATGTGCTCTGGATCCCATTCAGGGCTCAGAGCTGAAGTCACTCTTCCCTTTGTGAGTCAGAATATCTTTACCTATAAAATGAGAATAATATCTCTTTGAGCCTCCACATTCTGGGTCTTGGAAGCTGTTACATACTTGGGTAAGTTAACCTCTATATGCTTTGATTCCCTAAATAATAAATAAAACCTACCTCATAGAAATGTTGCAAGAATCAGCTGAGATCATATATATGAAGGACTTAGTGTAGTGCCTGGTAACATGGTTAAATGATCAACATGCCTACCACTTCTGGAGCAGCACAAACAGTACCTGGGAGTGCAGGAAATAGAGCCCCTGTCTCCTACATGCATGGTAAAGCAACACTCAGGATATGAACGAGGAGTGGGGATTGGACAGATGTGATGGGGTAGAATGCCAGAAATTTTGTCCGGAGTCTCAGAATGTTAACTTATTTTATTCCCCTCCAGAATGATTGCTATTACACAGAATATTACTGAAAGGTGCTATGTAATTTCTGGTCTGTTGGGGAAGTATGTGTGTTTTGATATGTCTGCAACTTTGTGTATTTAGGACAGCTCTTGCATTTTGTATTTGGCAAGCTGTGGGAGGTAGATAGCTTTGGGTATTTGGCTTGGTGGTGTTGCCTAGGCATCAGAAAGCCCAGAGTTCCTTGAGGTGGGAGGCAACAAACTTTCTGTTACAGAGCATTTTTTCTTTGTCCCTACCCCTGGTGGCCAATATTGTTGAGAAAAACAAGTCATAACCCAACTACAAGCATTTTGTAATTCATCTCTTTCTCATCAGCCTGGTGGTTTAAGCATTAAAAGAGGGCAGGCAAGGAATTTGGGAACATGGTTGGTTTTGTTTTGACTGGAGAGGTGAATGGCATAAAAATCCATCTGATGTAGATGGTGAGATTGGAAGGGAAATATTTGGGGGCTATGGGCTCTGGGGCCCATATATTAGAATTATCCACAGACAGTTTAGTGCCCTGTGTGCAGGCAGATCTTGAGACTTAATAGATGGGAACTGAATAATGCCTGAAAAGGGGAAAGGCACACTTTTAGCTGCTTTTCTGAAAACAGTTTGTATGTTATGTCTGGGGAAAAAAGCCAATTGGTATTACAAAATTGTTTGTCTTTGCTCAGAATTAGCATAGGAACTATAAGAGAAATAGTCGATTTGTTGACTGTTTCTTTAAAGCAAGTTTGTCCAACTTGGTCAAAGCCAGTTGGAAGTTTGCCCTTTTCTCTCTAGTTGTAATCCATGTACTTCGCTCCTATTGGCCTTCATTCTTTGCCATCTTACCATTTTTCTCTTTGGTTTCTAAAGGGTCTATGCGAACACCTTGTCCAAATCCATTACTGTACAGATGAGAAAATTGTGGGGCGTAGGTGAAGAGCCTTGACCAAGACCATCACTCACTCGTTCATTCAGCAAATACTGACTGAGTGCTTACTATAAGCCAGCCATGTGCCAGGCTCTGGAAATATGATGAACAAAACTGATTTGGCTCCTGCTTTCACGGAGCTTGCAGTTCCTCTGAATGAAAGACATGAGTGGAATAGCTACAGAAGTAAATATACCAAACATTGCCGGTGTGTGCTATGAAGGAAAACACTGTGTGCTCTCAGAGATCAATAGTTGAGGGAAAGTCTCTCTTCTCAGGAGGTGAAAAGAGTTATTCTGGGCCTAAGGATCTCCTTGTGCAAAGAACATGGCACATCTGAAAAACTTAAAGGAATAGCTCTTGTTGTGCAGTGTGATGAGTGGAAGAGGAGAAAGGTAAGATTAGAGGGGAGGGAAGAGCCAGACATTGCAGGGCCCTTTTTAAGATTGGATTTACTGCTAGGTGTCAGATAGTGGGAAATCTTTGAAGAGTTTTAAGCAAATTAATGGTGGGATTTGATTTCCATTTTAGAAGGATGCCTTTGGATGTTTGTTGTATAGAGAGTAAATTTAAAGCTAGAGAGCTTGCTCATCTTAGACATGTGCCTTAATCCCATGGCTTCTGATTTCCAGTTCATTTTGATTTATTTAAGCCTTCCTTCTCTTTCCTAAGTACCCTCCTGAATTAGAAAGTGCAAAATAGCACTGGGCCTGTGTCTACATGGCTTACTTAGGCTTGCCCAAGTGGACAGTGAAAGAAAAAGACACCTACAAAATTAGTAAGATCTCAGCTATATAGTTTCTCATTGAAATAAAAACTACTGTTTAGCTAGCTCTTTGTTTGATGTTGCTCAGAGTCATGACAGCTGTAATTACTGTTGACTCTACCTTCTAAACTGTGGCTTGTGGGGAAGCCAGCCTGTAGGCTCCATGGTGAACCCCTTGACATTGAGCTACCCAGTGGCAGGTGCCATTTTAGCAATTCAGCGGTTACTTGTTTGTTTTACAAGATTAAATGCTCACTTTAGCCTTATTTCATTTGTGAAATCATTCCTTTTTGTTATGTCTCCTGTATTTATTTATTTATGTTGTATCTTGACAAACTATTGCAACCAATCCAATTATTTGGTTTGAGAAACACCAACATGTTTATATCTATATACTTCGTATGCCTCTCAAGAAACACTCAGTGTGCTTTGTATCTGTTGCCTGCTGTGTCATTTCAGCATGCACTTACTGACATGCAGAAGCACTGTAGTGCTCTAGAAAAAGCAAATTAGTTCAGCATCTGTGAAATGGGTATAATAAATTCATAGTGTAGGAGTTTTAAAAAGTGGTATATTATGTGTAAAACTGGTTTATATAATGCTCAATTAGTTTTCACTATTATCAAATCGGCTTTTTTGAGGTATAATTGACATCCAATAAACTTACATGTTTAACATATGCAGTTGACACGTATTGACATGTATAGTCCCATGAACTCTTCAGATGGGCAGGCTTCCTCTCTTTCCATTTACCTGCCTGTTCTATAGTGGTTGTAGTGGTGGTGGGGTTGGGAGAAGGGACTGTTTATCATCTTAAAACGTATTTAGAATTACCGTTGCTCTATATTAATTTAGTCACAGTACTTATTTTTAATTGAATTTGGCATTAGAGGAAAGTTGGATTTTAGAATTTAGCGAACAGAGTTTTGAGAAGTGGTACTTGTGTGCAGATCCTCCCAGCATGTGTGTGGCAGATAGCAACCCTGCAGCTCTCGTAGAGTGTGTGCCTTGCTGTGAAAGGAACCGGGAAACTCTGCTTCAGGGGTGCAGAGACAACTCAGATACAGATCTCACCCTCGAGGGTCTTAGAGTCTCAGGATAGAGGCGCGAAAAGTTGCCTGTAACAACAACAGCACTAACTCGAAGATGGAAAGAGGTAAATGCTGGAGGAATTCAGGAGGTGCGATGACTCCTGTCTTAGGGATAAGCTGCAGTGAGGAAAAGACCATTTATCGCCTCTTTCACATCTGTCTGTCTGAGGTAGGTGTGCAGAGCCATTTAGACAGATAGAGGCCCTGCCCGTTGATAGCTTAAAGCCTAACGCTGTGCATCACGGCCTGACAGGTTGGGCATCTGCCCAGCTTTTCCTGGACGGTGTCCAGCATTTCTGAGGAAAGAGCCCACATTTTCCAGCGACCAGAACACCTAGCAGACTGGTGAATGGAGAGGGCCCCCCTGGGTTGCCTGCATGGATAATAGCGCTCTCATTCACCTCCACATCTAGGTCGGCAAGGGGCCCGCCTGCCGTGCACACCGCAATGATAGATTGCTTCTGGGCTCTGGGGTCCTCATTACCATCATATCCATCATCTTCTGCTAGTACCGAATAATGGATGAATTTTAATCAAGTGCCAAAGGAGTTCTCAGTGGGATGGTTTGAGGAACCTTGCCTGATACTTAAGCTCTAGCGCTGCAATGGTTTTAAGGACCAGAATGATCTTTTGTGGTGAGGCTAAATGGATCATGCACTGTATGAATTCTGATTTATTTTTAAAACGTTCTTGCTCTCATTGGCTCCCCCTTTAATAGTCTCATTGTAGCCTGTTTATTGTAACAGATGTTACTTTTAAATGAGGTCACTGAGCTTTTCTTTACTTCCAAAGGCAATGTTTGTCTTTTCCTAGCTGGGTTGGCACGGCTGCCTGGAGAACAGTGCTAATATGAGATCAAGGCTGAGGCTGCAGACCCCCGGAGATGAGGCAGGGAAACCGACCTCGTCCGTGTTTGCACGCACTCACATCAGCCACACGTCTCAGGAGAGCACGTAGGCCCCTGAGTCCAGGTGCTGACCTTGGCTCAGTAGAGTGGAGGGTGGAGAAGGGGACGAGCGTGGTGGTCACACACTGGCTTGACTCCTTTCTTGTCCACGGAAACCGCAAACATGTCTAAAACGTCTCTGTGCTTGTTCCCACATCTGTAACTTAGGGATGATTATATTTGACTCCTAGGATTTTTGTGAGGATAAAACATGCTACAGCTCCTTGGTGTATGTTAGGTGGGATAAATGCTGAAGGCATGAGGCATTGAACGCGCTTTAAGTACTTCATGGAGGACATTTTACATGGTGTGCTTGGAGGACCCATGCTAAAATTGAAGGACTACTGACCAGGTCCAGCTTGCCACTGATGTTTGTGAATAAACTTTGATTGGCACCCACCCACACATTCATTTAAGGACGCCTACAGCTGCTTTCATACTTCAGTGGCAGAGGCAGATCATTGCAACAGAGACAATCTGCAGAGTCAGAATCCTTGCCCATCTGGCCCTTTACAGAAGTTTGCTTATCTCTGAACCAGACCAAAGGGTGGCTGTGTGGCATTCAGAGCTTTCTAAGACATCTCACCCTTCCCCCGCCTCGTGTTTTTTGCTCAAGGTCCTCCTGCACTGAATTGCCTCCTGCTCCATTTCCAGGGATATAATTCTTTTGGTATATTGGTTATTCTAACAAGGTTTGGTTTTTGGTCATCTCTGAGTACTTTGCAGCATGTAAAGCAGTACCCTACACATGGTAAGTGTATAACACACAGCTGTGCTGGTGTAGAACAGAGTAAAAGGCCATAAAGAAAGGAGAGCCCTGGGATTCCCGGGAGAGGATGAGAAGGACTTCCTGGGGGCAGGGTGGGGTGGGGGGAACAGGACTGCACACAGTCAGATGGCCCTCCCTCCAGCTGCAGAGCAGTGGCAGGGACGCAGCATACATAGGAAAGGAGGCAATGCTGCATGATTAAAGAACACAGGGTCCAGGCAATCCGGCTTGGATCCCAGTTTGGCCATCTACTGATGAGGCTTTGTACAAATCACTAACACTAGCTACACAGGTTTTCTCAACTCCAAAGTAAAGAATAATGATCCTATCTTCATCCTAGGGTTATTGTACGGATTAAAAGAGGTAGCAGAAATGAAAGCTCTGTCAGTGCTGCCACATTGGAGTATTCTATAAGCTATAACTGAATGATTGTGCTTCTGGCCTATCAAATACCATTTATGCTATTTCCCTCATTGTAGAGGGAGCAAGGTCACGGTCACATCATCCCTCTGGAGACAAGGCCTACCAATGCCACTATTTTCCACAGTTAGAGAATGTACCCGAAGCCAGCAAGTGTACACTGGCCCAACAGGGACTAGCCACTGAGGGGAGGGATTCATGCAGTGAATCATTTGTGTTGGAAAAACTAACCCAGGACATAACAGTGTCATCATATAATGTTAAGAGTAATAGCTTCAGTTGACTGAAACACTCATTACATTTTCTATGATGGAGTATTTTTTTAAGGGACAGAAAGAAAATGTTTAGTAGAAGATTTACAGCCTTCTAATCTAGCGGGATTTCTTCATACTACAAGCACTTTATGCAAAACAGATGTCCGAGTACTGGTGCCTGTGTGCACCTGTGGATTTGGCAGTTATATTTCCTTTCCCTCCTCCTCCAGTTCTTGCAGACAACCTGAAATCCAACCCTGGAATTAAGTGGCAGTATTTCAGTTCGGAAGAAGGAATTTTCACTGTTTTCCCAGCACACAAGTTCCGGTGTAAGGGCAGCTATGAGCATCGTAGTAGGTACGTTGACTTACTTGATAAAGTTTTAAGTACTGACTAAGAGTGATCTGTATGAAAAGTAGACTCCTCACTTAACACATGTGGCTCTGCATCTAGGCTGTGCTTTCAGAAACTTGTGCTTGTTCTGAAATGATTTTACCATGAGCATAGGTGAATGTAGAAATGCTAGGGAAGGGCAGGCGGTAAAGCCCAGAGCTTTTCTAGAATTACCTGACAAGTTAAATAAATAAAGCAAGATATTTACTAAAGAAATTAAACTAAATGAAGCACCCAAACTGTTTCTGAGCTTCAGAGATTCTTGGGTGAGAGACATAAGTGGTGATACCTTCTCTAAGGTATAGCTATAGAAGCTTATCTCCATGTAGTTTGTGATGCTCAACTTTCCTTTCTGCGCTAATGTACGTGACCATCCATTTGAAATGTACGTGCACATCTCAGCTATTAGACGTGTGGAGGTTGTCCAGGAAACATTGGATTAAGATCCATCATTAACACAGGTAATAACTTGAAATGATATTACTTAGCCAAAAAGGGCAGTAATGACAAGACTTATCAATTTACACAACCCCTTGAGCAAAGATACTTCCCTTTTAAATCCCCATTTTCCCTTTTGCACTGTCAGATGTTTGATGCCAGAACTTCTGGACCTAGTGCAAGATGCCCACTTTTCAGAGTCTAAATTAACCATCACTTTAGCTTCTCTCCATCTTCACTTTAAATTGCATCTAGGATTTCCCCCAAGGACCCACTTCTTCTGTGCATTTCCCAAAAAGACATGTGTATCGCTTGTATGGTTTCTTCTGCTACTTCCCTAGACATCCTGGTGATGAAGACGTGAGTTTCTTGGAGATTGTACCAGAAGCCATGGCCTTGGGTTCTAGTCTGGCTCATCTGTCAGGAGAGGCACAAGACACCACAAACCACCTAATTTTTCAGTTGCTTCTCAGAAGACAGATTAAATGCCATGCTGCTTTTAATGAATCACCTGTGAGGGATAGTTCCAAAGGAAAAGTAGGGCTTTGTCACAAGTCAACATTCGTCTATTTTTAGGAGGTTTCATGAATCTCTCCCCTAAGTATGTTAGTATTTATGTATCTCATTAGACCAGTTTTTAACTATTCATTGTGACAGTGTGAATACATATTCTTCTTCTTATTCATGTGAATTGAGTTGAAAAAAAGATGATGTGTCATTTTTTAAATTTATTTTTAATTTTATTTTTTATTGTTTTGACAGAGAGAGAGAGAGAGATACAGAGATAGAGAGAGAACTGAACTGGGGGAACTCCCCAGTTCAGCATATGGGTCCGCACGCCGGGATTCGATTCTCGGTCCCTGGCGCTGCAAAGTGAGCGCTT
>PVKE010002150.1:10140-87197 GCA_004027555.1 Craseonycteris thonglongyai
GGCGCTGCAAAGTGAGCGCTTAACCCACTGAGCCATCCCAGCTTCCCCTGAAAAATTTAATAGTTGACATGGTTGTTGGTATTGGGATAGTCAGATTTTTTCCTTCTTTTGGGTTCCCATTTTCATTTCTGTAGTCGCATCTCCTGGATTCCTTTCATCCCATCTCCCTACTAGCTCAATGGTATCCACTAGTGGTACTTCAGTGTTAATGCAGGACTTTGGGCTTGAGAACAGTGAGTGTTAAACCTGGCTAGATTTTGAGGGGGTTTTGGTACTTCGCCTGTATTTCTTAATTTGTGCCCAGGCTTTTGTGACTCCACTGGCATCTAACATTTCACAGAAAAATCTAGTGTTTTAGGGGTGTCAATAAAGGAGAGCATTCTCTTGAGGCTCATTTGCTTTCTTAAGCTCCCCCTAATTTGTCCCAGCTTTAAAACTGAATAGAGGCCTCATTAAACCTCTTCTCACAAGCCTTCCTGCACTGCACACTAGCAGAGGGCTGCTTTGATGGGAGGCATTTCTCTTTTGGAGTTCCACCCCTCCCCCTTTTCTTAATGTTGGCAAACAAAAACCTGGCCAGAAGAGTGGCTGTCACAGGCTTGGACAAATTTGATGGCACAGTTTTAAATTCTCAGATAAGGGGCCTTTTGGTGGCTGACCTTTGTGAATTGCATCAGTACTGAAAGGAAAGGGCCCTCTTAGTAGGAGCTTTTGTCTTGGAGGATAGAAACCAACGCGGCCACTCAGAGCTGCTCAGAACACTCACAGATTATCGGGCTGCCTGAGTGTAAGCAACGCCCCACTCTGTAATTCTGCCAGGGACGACCCTGTGCTGGTGAGCTAGGCTTCTTTGCCCTCCGGTGCTGCCTCTGCAGCTTGAAGGCCACCAGCTCGGATTCCTGCAGCGGGATGGTGGGTATCAGTGAGCAGCATCAGCATAAGCAGCCTGGAGGATTGACTTTGGAGTGTACCCCAAAAGCCAGCCTCCCTCCAAGGAATTCGCCTCTTAAAACCTTCTCTGAGTTGCTTTAATCTTTGGAACATGAGTTACAAATTCCTGTTCTGCAGACACACATTGTTGTCTTGGGGTATCATTTCTTCTGTGCTGCCCTGTCCATCCTCTGGCATCCCTGAAAAAACAGAGACACCATTATGCCTGCCTACCTATAGTGTCCACAGTCTGCTAGGTCGGTGCTATTTCCTTAACTGACCCCAGAGATCTTTTCTCCTTTCTAGACCTATCTACGTCTCTACAGTCCGGCCACAGTCAAAGCACATAGTAGTGATCCTGGACCACGGGGCTTCCGTGACGGACACCCAGCTTCAGATCGCCAAGGATGCTGCCCAGGTCATCCTCAGCGCCATTGACGAACACGACAAGGTGACCTGTATCCCAGTGACCCACATGCCATTGGATCCTCCTGGACTGTCTTTTTGAAAGCACTTTGTTTTGTGATATACATTTTGAAATTCATCTGTAAAATCAGAAAAGGAGAGCAGTTTAGTTTTTATTCTAGTATTTGAGGAAGTAACTGCCACCTCTTGATTCTAAATTTTTTAAAACCACCCCCACCCAGCTAAGCTCACACTTCCTTTATGCCTCCTGTTAAAGCTTCTAATTAGCTGTGACTTTCACACTGGAAGTTATAGAAGGAGCGAAACATGGGGCTTGGATGTTGGAAGATGGCTGCACTTTATCTCAAGATTCATGGGAGGTACTGGAGAAGGGAAGGCAGCTAGAGGTTTGCTAATCTCTAGGACACCTCAGAGACAGGTGTGTTTACAGCTAATGCTAATCTATTGCCTGTGGACAGTTTCTACTTCATCATTCGGACTTTTCCAGCTGCTAAAGTTTTACTCACTTATGTAGTTGATTAAAACACACACCCCATACCCTCACCCCCACTTCCAGTTGGAAAACCAAGATGGCAGTACTTGTTAATATTTTTCTCTGCATGAAATGCTTTCTTTTAATGTTATATATAAATACCACACTGCTGATTTCATCTTGGAACAAAAACAAAACCCTAGGATTCCAGTCTCTTAGCAGTCCTTAACTAATCCTTTTCAAATTTGATAGATTTATACCCCCAGGCACTTATTTCTAACCTCTCAGAAATCTGTAGGCATTCTCCCTCCTTGGGCCTTTTTGCAATAAATAAAAAATAAATACATTTACATGGTAGGTTAACCAGTTTTCTTTCTTTCCTCCAGATCTCTGTGTTGACTGTGGCAGACACTGTGAGGACTTGCTCCTTGGACCAATGCTATAAGACATTCCTATCTCCAGCCACCAGTGAAACGAAAAGGAAAATGTCCACCTTTGTTAGCAATGTCAAGTCTTTGGACAGTCCTACCCAGCATGCGGTGGGATTTCAAAAGGCGTTTCAGCTGATTCGAAGCACAAACAATAACACAAAGTTCCAAGCGAGTAAGTGCACTCTCTCAGAGGACTTACAAACTGATAAAGGATGGAGACAGGAATATACTGTCAATGGATCATACAACTATGTCTAGAGGGATGTTTGAAAAATGGACTTGAAATAAAATTGTCCTGTGCTGTCATGGTGGTCATCTAGCACTAGGATTTTGCTAGATTTTTCTCTACTTTTCCAATGCAAAGGTACTCAGTCTGCACAATTTCATCCTCCCAGAGCCTTTTCTTTCTGCCCTTTCTTAAGAACATAACCCATGCATTTCCCAGGGGAATGTCCACATCCTTTTTAATGCTAATTGTCAACCTTGCCTCCTTATAGACTTAGAGTGGACGGCTGCTTGGGCGCATGTGCACATAAACAGGCAGCAGGAGTTCTTGCCTTGATCCTCCCTCCTTCTAACCAGCTGTCATTTAAATGAGCATGACCCTTCAAGTGTACAAAGGCACTCTAATTTAATTTTCATGTGTTAGAGAAAATCTGGAATTAGTATGCATACAACAGGAAAAGAAAGAATGTTTGAAATAAGACTCATGCTTTGAAACTACTAACAGGATTCTATGTCATGTTCCCTTTCATATTAAAAAATCGTTTGCAAGTTTTTTTTTAATGAATGTACTTGATTGAGATAAATTTAAAGAGTTTACCTGTGTTTCTGCATTAAAACTAAGACAGTGTTGATAAATGCAAAGCACCATGCCTGGTCCGTGGTGGGCCCTCAAAAAACGGGAGCTACTGTAATTGCAACTAATGATGGTAGTTGACATATTAGTTGTATGTTTCTGTATATTATTAGCCCACAGATTGTTATTACTTTATCGTTTCCATGGGTCAGGAGTCCAAGTACACCTTAGCTGAGTTCTCTGTTTAAGATTGTACAAGGCTGCAGTGCAGATGTCAGCCAGGTCTGTGGTCTCATCTGAGGTTTGAAGTCCTCTTCCAAGTTTAGTTGTTGACAGGATTAATTTCCTTATAGCTATAAAGCCCATGTCTACTTGCTTCTTCAAGGCCAGTGAGAGCATCCCTTCTTCCAGCCCCTGATTTGAGGGAGGGCTTGGACCCTCTTTTAAAAGTCTTATCTGATCTAATCAGGCCCACGCACCGCCCCCTTTTGATTTAATTAGGTTGCTCTCCCTTGTGACTTACTTATTAGAGACCTCAGTTACATCAGCCAAATTACTCTATCACCGTTGCTGTATTCTGTTGGGTAGAAGCAAATTACTAGTCCTGCCCACACTCAAGATGGTAGGGGATTATATAGGAGTGTTGGTCATTGGGGTCATAGAATTTTGCCAACCAGCCTTGGCAAGTGCCAGCTATTTAGAGTATGGCTGAGTATAAAGTTGCCCATGATTCAATAAGGCCTGTAGATAAGGCTGACCTCTCAAGTGTTCAAGACAGATTGGCTAGTTGGCTGATGCCCTTTACCTATAGGTGCCATCTATCAGATCCCGTCTTATCTGTCAGCATTCCTCACTAGAAATATTCTTTCTCTTGATTTTTTAGCCATCAGACCATCTTTAGAGTTTAAGCCCAATTTTAATTATTACACTGTTTAAATAATGGAGCTAAATGCCGGACAGTGGCCAGGCAGTAAGAACGTGTCGAGCAAGCCGGAGGTAAGGTAGAGAGGACAGTTAGCTGGAGAGTGCATGCTCCAGCGAGCAGGCCGCTGTTCCTCTGGCCAGCTCATTGGTGCCAGGCAGGGATTCTTGCCCAGGGCTACCCAATCTTCTGTTTCAAGAAAAGCCAGAAATCTGGATTTTTTTATGTGAGGTCCCTTGATTTTCAAGTGTTGACATTTGTTCCAGCTTTAAAACTGAGTAGAGACCTCATTAAACCTCTTACAAGTCTTCTTGCACTGCACACTAGCAGAAAGCTGCTGTGATGGGAAGCATTTCTCCTCTGGGTATTATTTTGTTTGTTTTTTTGTTTTTCCTTAATGTTGGCAAACAAAAAACATGGCAAGAAGAGTGACCATCACAGACTTGGACAAATTTTGGTAGTACTTCTTTTTAATGCTCGGAGAAGTCTCTTTTAGGCCACGCATGATTTAGTTCACAGGCCTTCACTTTACAGATTCTGCTGGCAGTCAGGAGAAAAAAGCACCCAAACGGGTTACATAAAGAAATACATCAGAAATTAGCATTGTTCAGTTTATAAAATAGAGATTCGAGGTACTCTCAAGCAATATAGCATAGTGGTTAAGTATGTGGGTTTTGGATTTCAACCAATGTGGTTTCAAATTCCTGCTCTGAAGTTTTTCTAACCTTGTGAACTTGTGTAAATTATTTGATCTCCCTAGGCCTCGTTTCCTCATCTGCAAACTGAGAGTGATAATAAGATCCAGGATTCCATCATAAATACTGAGTAAAGGTAGCTGCGGTTATTATGATATTTGGTTTCCTACAAGACTTCTAGCTCCAGCTAACCTACGGCAGACACACCAGACATCTTAAATTGACCTCAAATTCAAAGATGGCCAAGGACCATTAATAACTTTGGCTACAGCACAGTGAGGGGTCTATATTCCTCCTAGGAGCTTACACTATACATCACTACTTCTGTTCATTCCACAAGCCGTGATTTAGCATCTACTTTATACCTGATACTGTTTTAAGACCCTGGGGTGGGGTTATTCTAATGAGTCAGACCTACCCTATAGGATTGTTTTGAGGATTCATCTCTTCATGAATGTAAAGTGTCTGTCCCCACATTAGTAGCCGTATAAACAGAAGCTCCGTGTCATAAATCATTATAGCTTTGCACTAATTTACTTTGCACTAATCAGAAAATCTGAAACTTGTATCCAGTGCTGCCTCTTTTTCAGTCCTATGGTAGATCTACAACTGGTACCATCATGCCTTTGGGTTATTGCCAAAGGAATGAGATAATTAGGAGTGGGGACCTAATACCATTGGGCAAATCCCAAATTTGAGTTGCTGCTCTTTCTCGTTTGATATTGACCCCAAGATTTGCTGGTTGCTTAGGCAGGGACTTGCCAAGCGGGGGCGGGGGGGGCGGGGGTTGTTATTTCATTTTCTTCTAGGGTCAGCTAGACCCATTACTCTGCCCCACGTCTGTATAATTACTCATCCCTAATATTACTAACCACAAGGTTTAAAGTTCTTCTGAGTGACTAGAGAAAAAAAATCACCTACTATGCAAAAAATAGATCAGACCAAATTTGGTGGGTCTGTTATCTAAGAATAGAAAAATAACTGAATAGTGCTTGAGGATAGGGCAGGAATGGAGTCAGGGGCTGGGCCAAGACAGTGAGGATGTTTACAAAATGTTTATCTTATTGCTGGGATGGAAACAAAACATTTCCATATCTGGAAAGCCAGGCCTTCTGACTTTCCAGAAATGGACCTGTACCTTAAAACCAGCTCTCGGTGACAGCATATTTTATCTCAAAGCAAAAAAGCTAAATAAGAAGCACAAAGGATTCTCTTTTAGGTCAGTCTTAGAGGTGTGCCCAGAAATTTTATCACACATGGTACCTTTGCCATTGGGCAATGATTTGTCTCATACTTTAGATCAGCCTCGTGGTATATCTGTGTTCCTTCCACTAGGAAGTCAAGCTGTGTGTGTGTGTGTGTTTTCCAGTCTAAAACTTAAAAGAATAATTTGCAGGCATATATTTACAATATTGGAAAAATATTGCCATGTAGTGTAAGACAGTGATATTCCCAAGCCAATGTATTTTTGTGTGTGTTTTTTATCAACATTTACTTTCTATTTTATGATAAATAGTACAAAAATAGTACAATATAAGTTTTTAGTTAATGTTTATTAGAGAATTATTCAAGCGTCAAAATTGGCTTTAGGACTTGCTTATATATTAAGTCTTTGTAAGTAAGAGATAGCAACTTTGAATGCATTTAGTTCTTTGAGTCAAATTTTATTAAGCTCAGTTCAGTTGTCTACAACGTTGATACAACATTAACCATAAATGGAAATTTACGGACGGAAGGGACTTCAAGCATTGTATCCTCCTCAATATGAGGATAATTTTTAAAAGGGTGACTGTATGTGTTATCTATTGCTGGGTAACAAATTACCCCAACACTCAGTGACTTCAAGTAATAAGCATTTATTATCCCAGTGTCTGTAAGTCGGGAATCTGGTGCAGCATAGCAGGATGCCTCTAACTAAAGGTGTCTCACCAGGTTGTAGTTAAACTGTTGGCCAGGACGGCTATCATCTCAAAGTTCAATTCGGGAATGATTTGTTCCCAAGTTCACTCAAATGGGTATTAGCAGGACTTGATTTTGAGGGCCTCAGTTCCTTGCCTCTCCATTGGACAGCTCACAATGTGGTATCTGGCTTCCCTGGGAGTGAGAGAGCACCCAAGGTACAAGCCACCATCTTTTTGTAACCTAACCTATCTCTTGACATCCCATTATCTCTGCTGCATTCTATTCACCAGAAACAAGTCATTACCGGTAAATCCAGGCCATACTCAAAGGGAAACTACTACTCAAGAGTGCAAATATCAAGAGGTAGGGTCATTGGGACACCAGCCTGGAGACTGCCTACCACAGTGACTATAAAGCCATCTCCATTAAACGACAACAACAAAGACCTGAAGAAATAAGCATATAACATATTATATAAATATGTCATTCCAATAAAAAGATAAACCTGGATGCAGGAAGTCTTACAAATACATATTGAGTCAAAGAATCTCTGAGGAAAAGATTAGATCAGGTTCTGAATTTTCTGTTTCAGAAGGCAGGGGAAATTTCCATTCAGGATAGCCAAATTAGGTGGATTGTGGCACCTGAAGGAAATCTTTTACCTGGTAAATTTGTTAAGAACATCTCTTTACCTGACCCCAGGCAAATGAGGTCTCCTTGCACACAAAGTGCAGAATCGAAAAGAAGCCGAGGCAGGAGATGAAAGCCCAGCATCGAATGTGAAGTAGTAGGAAGAGTGGGCCAGGAAGGTCCTGGAGGTGGGGAAGTCCAGAGGAAATGAATAAGAAACTGACCTGTTGCCTTTAACCAGAATGCAATGTAACAATTTGTATGTTTTTGTTTAGATACAGACATGGTCATAATTTACCTGTCAGCTGGCATTACATCAAAGGACTCTTCAGAAGAAGATAAAAAGGCAACTCTCCGTGTCATCAATGAAGAAAATAGCTTTCTAAACAACTCCGTGATGATTCTCACCTATGCCCTCATGAATGGTAGGTAGTGTTTTGAGATTTTTCTTTCAGATGAAAGTTCTAAGTACATGCTGCTTTCAAAAAATAAAAAAAGGACCATAACGATGTGCTTTGATGAAGAGTGTAAGAAGAGGGGTAACTAGGCAACTTACTTCCCAAGCCTAGCTTTCTTTTCCTAATGCCGGTATTCAGGATATGCATTAGGCATCTCTCTCTCCAGCCAATTGCTCATTGCTCAACCTTCTCCAGTTATGTGGTCTTGCAGAGACTTCTGTATGACTCCATTTTACTTTCACTTCTCCTTTCTGTTCTTGGATTTTGATGCTGCATGGAGGTTACTAAGTTATCTCACTGATTTACCTGCAGGAAGCCAAGGTATTGACCTAGTTTCTTATGTATAACCAAGACTGAATATCACATTACCCTGAAGAATCACCACCTGAAGGCTTTCTGCTATTTTTTCCACTTCGGCTTCCTTAGCTGTATAATGGAGATAAGTACAGTAGACTCTCCATTAACCAGAACTCAAGCAACTGGCAAAAAAAAAATGTGCCTGTTGGTTGCTTCAGTTCTGGTTAACAGAGAGTCTACTTATATTTGTTCAGCATCAACCAATTCCCATGGGTGCTAGTTAACTGAGAGTCTACTGTATTATCTACTTGACAGGAGTTGTAAAGATTAGCCCTAAGGTATAGTAAATACCCATGACAGTTTGCCTGGCACTGGCAAGGTACACATCAAGGTTGATTTTGTTGCTGTTAAATGAAGTACCGTATGAACATGTTTAGTCAATTGGCAAATCTGAGGACATACTCAGTATTTTTTCTTCTGCTCTAAAACCTGTCCTCCAGTCTGACCACAGCACCGTTTCCTAGCCTCTGTGCCATAAAATGTTGTGTCTCCCCACCTGTTCGTGCATTGCTCTTCTCCCAAAGCATCTTCTTCCTCTGCCCTTTGTGTTCTGGTCAAGGTGGCCATATTCGCTTGTTTTTAAGAGACCATGCTGCAAGATCCAGCAGCCCTTCCCACCTATGTATGGTCTTTTATTTCTCTTACCACTTCCAGATTTCCAGGTAGAACCACGGGGCTTTACAGATAATGGTTCTCATATTTGAATGTGCTAAGGATGACTTTGAGACTATTTTTTTTAAATGCAGACTTCCAGGCAGTGCCCTCAAATTTTTATTCAGACTTTCTTGGGTGGGGTCCAGGAATCTGTGTTCTGGCCAGTGTGATTTCCTTTGAATAATTTTTATTTTTCAATTACAGTTGGCATACAATATTATATTACCTTCAGGTGTACAACATAGTGATTAGATATTAATAGAACTTACAAAGTGATCACCCCAATAAATCTGGTACCCATCTGACACCACACATAGCTATTACCATATTATTGACTATATTCCCTGTGCTATACTTTACCACCCATGACTATTTGTAACTACCAATTTCTATTTCTTAATTCCTTCCCCTTTTTCATCTCTCTCTCCAACTCCCTCCTCTCTAGCAACCATCAGAATGTTCTCTGTGTCTATGAGTTTGTTTCTGTTATTTGTTTATTTTGTTTTTTAGATTATATGTACAGGTGAAATCATATGTCAAATGCTCTCTAGGTCCATCTATGCTTTTGCAGATGGCAAAATTTTGTTCTTTTATATGGCTGATTAATATTTCATTGCCTATATGTACCACTTCTTCTATATCCAATCATCTATTGATGAGAAATTAGGTTGCTTCCGTATCTTAGTTACTGTAACTAGTGCTTCAATGAACATGTATCTTTTTGAATTAGTATTTTGAATTTCTTTGGATAAATACTCAGAAGTGGAATTGCTTGATCCTTTGTCTCTTGTTATAGCCATTGTTTTGTTGTTGTTTGTTTGTTTGTTTTAGATTTTATTTTATTGTTTAACAGAGAAAGAAAGACAGAGGGAGAAGGGGAAGGGCCCAGAGCATTCTCCGCAGCTGCACATCATTAGTTTTGACATAGTTTCATTCCACTTGTGGATGTGAGGCTGCGCAGGGCAGAAACCAAACCAGGGGCCTCCCACATGGGAAGCACGCCTCAGGTCAACATATGGGTCCGCGTGGTCCAGGGCCAGGACTCGATCCTCGGTCCCCACTGAGCCATCCTGGCATCCCCAATAGCCATTGTTTTAAAGTCTGTTTTGTCTGGTATTAGTACTGCTACCCCAGCTTTTTGCTTGTTTCTTTGTCTCCATTTTCATGAACTATTGTTTTTCATTCCTTTACTTCCAGCCTATGTATCTTTCTATTTGAAGTGAATCTCTTGTTTTGTTTTGTTTTTTTAATCTATTTACATATCCTATGTCTTGATTGGAGCATTTAATCCATTTACATTTAAAGTAATTGTTGATGGATATGTAATTATTGCCAATTTATTATTTATATTTTTTATCTTCTTTTTCCTTCTTGAAGGCCCTTTAATACTTCTTATATTACTGGTAATGAACTCATTTAGTTTTGTCTTCTCTGAAAAGGTCTTTATCTCTCCTTCAGTTTTAAATGAGTCTTGCTAGATAGAGTAATATTGGTTATAGGTCCTTGCCTTTCATCACTTTGAATATTTCCTGTCATTCCCTTCTGGCCTGCAAAGTTTCTGTTGAGAAATCAGCTGACAGTCTTATGGGAGCTCCCTTGTAGGTAACTAACTGCTTTTCTCTTACTGCTTTTAAGATTCTTTCTTTCTCTTTAACCTTTGGCATTTTAATTAAGATGTAGGGATGCCGGGATGGCTCAGCAGGTTGAGCACTCATGTTGCATCCCCAGGGTCCAAGGTTCGAATCCCGGCTCTTGAGGACCCATATGTTGAACTGGGGTATGTCCCCAGTTTGACCCTCAACAGGGCAAGCTTCCCATGTGGAAGGCCCTCGCCCGGTTTCCGTCCTGTGCAGCCCCGTGCCCACCTGTGGAATGAAACCATGTCGAAAACTGATGACTTACAACTATGGAGACTACTCTGGGCCCTCCCACTTCTCTCGGTCTCTCTCTGTCTGTCAAAAACAATAAAAATAAATCTTTAATTACGATGTATCTTGGTGTGGGCCTCTTTGAGTTCATCCTGTTTGGGACCTTCTGTGCTTCCTGGGCTTCTATATCTGTTTTCTTCACCAGGTTGGGGAAGTAGTCTGTCATTATTTCTTTATATAGATTTTTAATTCCTTGCTCTCTCTTCTTCTGGTACCTCTATGATGCCAGTGTTGGTGCACTTGATGTTGTGTGTTTTTTTTAATTCTTTTTTTTCTTTTTGCTGTTCTGATTGGGTGTTTTCTGCTACCTTACATTCCAAGTTGCTGATTTTGATTCTCTGCTTCATCTAATGTACTATTGATTCCCTCTAATGTATTCTTCATTTCACGTATTGTATTCTTTATTTCTGACTGGTTCTTTTCCATTTTCTGTCTCCATTTTTATGTTTTCTATCTCTTTATTGAAGTTCTCACTGAGATCTCTCTCTGAGCATCCTTATAACCAGTGTTTTGAACTCTGTATCTGGTAGTTTACTTGTCTCCATTTTGTTTAGTTCTTTTTCTGGAGCTTTGTTCTGTTCTTTCATTTGGGACATGTTTCTTCATTTTCTCTTTTAGCTGCCTCCCTGTGTTTGTTTCTACGCTTCCCTGTCTTAGTAGAGTGGCTTAATATATAGTAGGTATCCTATGGGACCCAGTGGCACAGTCTCCCTGGTCAGCTGAGCTGGGTACTACAGGTGTGTCCTTTGTGTGCATTGTGTGCACCCTCCTGTTGTAGCTGAGCCTTGATTGCTGTTGGTATGTAAGTAGGAGATTTAGGTTGACCCTTAGGCTAAATGGTTGTGAGGACTGAACAGAGCTACAGTAGAAAAGCTGTTGTGTAGGGACTGATCCTACAAGGCAGGATTCACTTTAGCAGGGCTCTGGTGCCGGCCCAGTGTGCCTTTGGGTCTGTCACTTGTGGAGTTGATGGAGTGGTTCTCCAGTGTGATCTAAGGCTGGCCATCAGATGTGTTGGTTGTGGGACCTCTTGGAAGGGACTCTGCTGCTGCCTGGGCCCTGCCTAGGGCTGGTTGGTATGAGCTACAAAGTGATCTGCAGATGGTTGCCACTTGTGCTAGGCTTGGAAGTGTCTGCGACAAACTAAGCTGCAAACTGAAGTCAGCTGCCATTAATGCCAGTTTTGGGGCTGTAAGCAAGAGATGCAGGGCACACTGAGGCCAGATGCTGCTTGTTTGGTGTTTGTGAACCTTTGAGAGACTTTAGGAAAGTCTTCAGTCTGAGGCAAGACAGAAAATTTATATGAAAAAGCTCTGGAAACATCTTGGGTGGGTGGGTGGCCCCACAGTTTGGGGTGAGGGCGGCAGGGTCTCAGGGAATCACCAGGGTGGGGTGAATGGTATTAGGTAGGTTGATGGAGACTTAGATATGGCACCCACCTATGCCTGCATGCTAGGAACTGGGAGGACTCAAC
The DNA here is from genome assembly GCA_004027555.1 of Craseonycteris thonglongyai. Taxonomy (NCBI): domain Eukaryota; kingdom Metazoa; phylum Chordata; class Mammalia; order Chiroptera; family Craseonycteridae; genus Craseonycteris; species Craseonycteris thonglongyai. Next base: position 22,219 of record PVKE010002150.1, read on the forward strand.
AAATGAACTATGACTTCTGCTAGCACTATGTCTGGGAGAAAACTGCTCTTCTAGTCCTCGCCCTGAAGCCAGATTATTCATTTCCTCCCCATAAGTCCTGGGCGCTTTTTGAGCTGCTGCCTTAGCACTGGAGCTCAGAGTGAGTGAGTCCGTCAGCGAGTAAGTTCATGTGTGGGCCCTTTAATAGGAATGCCTGAGACTCCAGCAACATTTCATCTCACTCAGCCACTATCTCCATTGGTTTTTATAGCCAGAAATTGTGGGGACTTTTCTTCTCAGCACTGGAACCTTGGGTTGAAGAGCCTGATGTGGGGCTGGGATCCTCACTTCTCAAGAGAGGCCTCCACAGCCAAGATAACCCTCCCAGTTTTTAACCACCACACGTAGGTGTGGGAAGAACCCATTCAGTGTCTCCATTCCTCCTACCAATTTTTTTGTGGTTCCTTCTGTATATTCTTAGTTATAAGACTTCTGTTGAGCTAGACTTCAGACAGTTCTCAGCGATGGTTGTTCTGTAGTTTAGTTGTAATTTTGATGTGGTCTGGGAGGAGGCAAGCATAGTGTTTACCTACTCTGCCATATTGGCCCAGTGGTTTTTGGCCAGTGTGGTTCTTTTTCAGATGTTTTGTGGACTACGCATTGAAGAACACAAAATGGTGGGTTAGAGGTTCCAAATTCCAGTCTTCATTTATTAGCCATGTGGCTTATGGCAGCTTACTTAATCTCTTTAGGCCTCCATTTTATTTATAAAATGGAAATAATAAAATGCCCATAGGTTTGCTGTGATAACAAATAAAGAGGATGTGATATATTTAAAGTTTCTAACACAGTACCAGATAAATAACATGTCCTTAATGCCAACTGAAGGACCAAATGAAAGATCATGTGATTTCCTGTCTCAGTACAGCTCACAGTCAGAGGTACTTCTCTTCCATTCTGGTTCAGGGCCAGCTCTCTGTCAGTGTTCTCTATCCCCCAGCATGTTAGGCTTACTGCTGTAGAGCATGTTGCCTGTTACATTGAAGTGATGTGCTCACATATGTATTGTTTCCTTCTCCTACTTTCACTTTCCACAAGAACGTGAGCCTCTCAGACATGAGCAATGTCTTATTTTTCTTTGTGTTCTGACCACTGATCACAACTGAGGTGGGCAAGAATGGCCTGTTTTTGTATGGGACACATATATTACAGTGTTATGTCTGGGTGCCAGTCACTCTTTTTGCGTATGGTTTAGCTTCTTTCATTCTTAAGGAAAGAGGGAGGGAGGGAGGGAGGGAGGGAAGGAAGGAAGAAAAATAAAATCTATTGAGCCTACAATGTACAGGAGTGCTGGCCAACCTTTGACTTCCCTTGGTCACATTGGACTAAGAATTGTCTTGGGCCAAGAATTGTCTTGGGCCTCATATAAAATACAGTAACACTAACAATAGCTGGTGAGCTAAAAACAAGGTCACCAAAAAAATCTCATAATGTTTTATAAATTTGTGTTGGGCCTCATTCAAAGCCATCATGGGCTGCAGGTTGGACATGCCTGATGTACAACATAGTGCATTAAGGTTCTGTATTATACAAAGTCCCTGTCATCAGGAAGCTTATACTTCAGTGAGAAAGACAGACCGTCAAGACAAATGAAGTAAATGCAATAGTGCAGGAGTAAGGAAACAAAGTGAAATGATCACTTCTGCTTTTCCATTAGATTTAATGGTCTGCTCACACAGATCCTAAGTAAAGAAGCTTCCTTGCTATCACCTATCTGTTCACTGGTCCTCCTTATCTTTTCACCAGAGTATCTTGTATACTTTGCTGTGCCCCTGAAAATTTCATTCTTTAAAACCTCTGATTACTTCCCTGTGAGTACCGTATGTCATCTCTGTCTCCCTTTAATCTAGCCAGACACACATCCTCACTGCCTGCTTGCCTGTCTCCAAATGCCGTCTCTGAGCATTAATCACTAGTGTTGACATATTCCCTCATTCTATCAGTCAGGCTTCAAATAGGGAAGAGAACCACTGAGAATTCTGGAATAATGAATTTATTAAGAGAATTAGAATGTGCACAATTAGGAGGAAAACTGGAACCATTGAGATTCAAAAAGAGTTAACAACTCTTAAGTTTAGTAACCAACTCTAGTATGCGTAAACAAGTTGTTACTGGCAGGGGTGGCTGGAAGCTGGGAACATTAACAGACACTTAGGAGGTCTGGTGTAGAAGTCTGTAGGAGACTGTTGGATATTCATAGCTGCTACCCTGTGTGAGCTCTCAGTAAAGCATCTGAAATAGGCCTGAGATTGCCCTTTGTGAGCGAGCCAGTCGCTGGGAAAGTGAGATCACAGAACAGTGGGACAAACTGGAATATTTTGGTCACTCTGTGTCTGTCTTTAACTGTGTCTCACTTTGCCTCTCAAATCTCAATACTTCACTTTTGAACACCTTTAATGTGGAAGCATATAGAAAAGGGGATTCTGGGAAATGTGGTTTCCAACATGACCACCATGACCAGCATGACCATGGTAATGACAGAACATTCAGCATGCTTACCAGTCTGCTACCCTTCTGACCCAACTGCGACCCCTGCATAACATTTCATGATGGAATGACGTAAAATACCCAGTCTTTGATAACCTTTCATCCTACACTATTCTTCTTTGCCTAGTAGATATTTCTGCTTATTACTTTACTTGTACATTTTACAAACAGTACATGACAAAGAAAGGGAATGGATTTATTGCCTTGAATTGTTTCCTTTTATCATTCATCTCTGTGAGCTTCTGAGCTTCTCAAGGGTATAAGGTTAGAGATCAGTTGTGCCTTGCAAGTTGTCTTTTACTCTGCAGTGTGCCATTCACTCCTCCACCTCCACCCCCACTCCCCTGCCCCATCTCAACTCTTTTGAGCAAAGCAAACATTAATCTGGTTCTGACCTTCCTTTTGCATTGCATGAGTATACAAAATCCAAGCTACTTAAGAACAATGTGTTAGAAAGAAATTGCATCTGTTGCATCCTGCCATGACTTTAGATATGGGCTTCCAAGGCTAGAAATGTATACATTCCCTATTGAGAAATGATAAAGTCACATAAGGTAGGTGAACCGCAAACTCTTCAGGGTTTTTTTATGACTAAATAGTTCAAGAACATGAGTCAAAGCCTTTTTAAAACTCATTCGTAGAATCTCAGTAGTGATTGAAATCATTTGAATTTGTTTACAGTGGTACCCATATGGGATCAGTTACTAATCCTTTTGACTGTGTTCCAACAACAGCAAACCAAAAATTTACAAAAGGTTTATTAAATTTATTTTTGTGCTATAGATTACAGATGTTGTGGAACAATACATCTCAGTATGACTAAAGCTTTTACAAAGTTTTAAAATCCTCTAAATGTAAAAAACATACATTCAATAAATCAAATTCAGTATTATCCTAACAGTATCAAGCATGAAAGCATTTGTAATTAAAATGAACTTAAAGGCAGAGGATTTGGAGGCATCACTAAATGCAGCCCATAATTCTTTCATTTAGTTGCTTGAGACCCTGACAAGGGTATAACAGGCAAAGAGGTAAGAAATGAAATGATAAACCTCTATCCTTTAAAACTCTTACAACGTCATCTACAAATTTAAATTAAATGCAGATTTGTTAACCATGACTTTTGCTTTCACATGTTCAATGCAGATAAATAATTTAAATTTTATAATTAAACATTTAGGGGAGAAATCATTGCTGAAAGGGGCTCTTTTATGTACTCATGTGTTTTTTGTCATTGCCTTTTGAAGGATCCCTTTGACCTCTTGACTATTTGAGGAAAGACCGTGCCCTCAGACTTTGCCTCAGCAATAACTGATAGCTATGTCCTGAGTTCTGATTGTCTCTGCAAAGACCCCTTTGCTAGAGGGGTCATTATTTGGCAGAGTTATTACATGAGCTCATCCCATTATTATTTGGCAGTGTTATTACAAGAGCTCATGCCCTTATTAAATCTAAATGGTGAAGTTAATGTATGGATATACTCCATTTTGCTTTACATGGTCTTTCCTTGGCTTTCCATTTCAGATGGAGTGACTGGATTGAAAGAGCTGGCTTTTCTGAGAGATTTGGCTGAACAGAATTCAGGGAAGTATGGTGTGCTAGATCGGACAGCCTTGCCTGTGATTAAGGGTAGCATGATGGTGCTGAACCAGCTGAGTAACCTGGAGACCACAGTCGGCAGGTTCTATACCAACCTTCCCAACCGGATGATTGATGAAGCTGTCTTTAGCCTCCCCTTCTCTGACGAGATGGGAGATGGTGAGTTTGCAAAAAACTTCTATAAAAAAAGAGTAGAAGAAGTAGACATTGAGACCACCAAGAGAGTAAATTTTAACTGTTGTTACATACTTGCCATGTGAACATTAGAGGATCTGGGCAGACAAAGGAGTGGACATTTCTTTCTCTGGTCAGAAATCTGCATAGCCCCCTGTCATTGGTCTGGTAGCAGAAATCCCCAGCCCCAGTTCTTCCTTATTGCCCTAGCCTCAGTCAGTATAATGGGTATATCTACTGGGGAGGCTTTGTAAGGATTCCCTAATATCTAAGTTAGTGGATTGGAACTAAAGAGTAACTTTGCATAGCAGGTGGTAAAGTTCAGAAGTGCTTAGGATTTAGCCTCAAAGAAAAGGCAACAAGGTGCAGTCAAGCAAGGACAGGCTCGGCACCACAGGAATTCAGATCTCACTCTAACACTTAAGTTGTCCTTGGTAATTTATTTAATCTCATTAGTTACATTTGGCCATCTGTTAAAAGACTATAACCATCTTTCATGTAAAAATTCTTTTGGGTTATTAGGATTATAAGATTTGCTAGTACCTGGCATACCTCTCAGTAATAATTAGTGCTCTTGTTTTTTGTTTGTTTGTTTTGTTTAACATTATTATTTTACTTTTGTTCTTATTACTATTATCATCATCATCCTAATATCATAAGTTACTCATTATATGATGTTGGGTAAAATGTTTAGCCTTCACATTATTAAATTTGGTGTATAAAATGGGAAAAATAATATTTTCTTCAAGGCAGTTGTGAAGATAAAATGCACTGATACATGTAAAGTGTCTAGAACAATGGCTGGCCTGCAGTATGTGCTCAAAGTACAACCTTTTTCTTTACCTTCTGCTTCTCTTACTAATTTTCCCACATCTTTCCCCTTCTTCCATGACAGATAAGATTGGAAAGGATGCTGATTACTGACTAGACAGACACCATCACCATATGAGAATTTATTTACATGTTTCATCAACTAGGTACTCTCACAAATATAGATAGCAGGGAAAACTCATGTATACAAAGTAACAAGCTTATAGAGAGTGTGTTTTCTAGAAATTAGGTGAACATATTTTCTCTAGAAGGAAGAAATAATGATAGCTGCTGCTAGAGCCCAATTTTTTTTTTATTTCTATTTCTGGCAGGGCCCACAGATGTGTATAGGGAAATGTCAAGTCTTAAATGCAAATGATCTTTTATAGGTGTAACCAATACCATTCAGCCAAGCATTATGTCAGGTAGTGATGGGTAAGGCACGCATCCCGCCTTCAGCAAGTATTTAAGTTTGATAAGAGAAAGACAGGATCAATAAGTATAGTTAACTTCCCTTACCTCACATACAAGTACTTAGGGGTTTTTTTTCTCATGATAAGAACTTTTAAGATCTCTCTTGGCAACTTCCAAATATACAGTGCAATATTGCTAACTATAGTCACCATGCTGTGTATTGCACCCCCAGAACGTATTTCTTATAACTGGGCATAACTTTTCACAAAGTTTTGCAGTGTTATATCTACTTCCTCCTACCACATGATGCATTTAATTGGCCTTGGCAAGAACAGCAACTCAATAATACTTTGAGTGGACATTATACACAGTTCTCTGTGTGGAAGCCCATTCTTTGTAGAAATCTTTGCAGGTATCCAAATCCCTTTCCTGTATGTTTATAGAGGAATGTCTTCCGATATGCTGCTTCCCTGATCATTTATATGCTGCTAAGGCATGAACACACCATCAAGGCTGGGAAAATACAAGAGCAGGATGGAGAGAAACTGTCCATCTTTTTGTTTTGAGTTTTATTTAGAGGCATAGGACTATAGAAATATTAGCGGTCCTTGAGCTCATTTTGGCTCAGCTCCCCATCTGACACATGAAGAGACGCATTCAGAGAGGTGGCACCACTAACCCCAACTCAGTAGCAAAACTAGGAGAAAAGCTCGGCTGTCCCGATGTTCAAGGCCATGCATTGACCTGCTGGTCAGGCTCTTTGTTCTCTCCTTTCCCTCCCCTTTTCTTTTCCCTGCCCCTAAGTATCCTACTGTGTTTGTATGGCCTGTGAGCTAAGAGTGATTGTTATCTTTTTTAAGCTTTGTTAAAAGAAAGGAAAAAAGTATAGGCAACACAGACTATATGGCCCACAAAGCCTAAAATATTTATTATCTGGCTCTTTACATCAGTTTCTAAACCTCTGGCCCAAGTGACAAGAAATATGTTCCTTTGACAATTTAGTGTCACCTGTAGCTACTTTGAGTTCTAAGTGATCAGTTGATAAAGTTCGTGCTTTTCTAAGTTATTTCTCTCCACCTTCAGGTTTTTGGATAGGATACATTAATGAAATATAGTACCTTATAAACTTTCCTTTATCCATATTTCTTTTCATCCAAGAACCTCTAGAAATCAGTATAGCAGTTACTATTGTGTCCTGTAAATAGATGTGAAAACCAAGGCTCAGAGAAGTTATGTCCAATGTCATATGTACGGTACATAAGGGACACAGCTAGGCTAGAACCCAGATTTTTAGATACCTTATCCAGTGGTCTTTCAGGTTCTACTGTATTTTTCCTATTCTAGGAAGTAGAATGATGTATTACATGCTGCTGATGGTACACTGATCTGGAATGTCATGTCTTTTTAAAGCAAAAATAGTGGGAAATGTACACATTGCCTCGGTTTAAATTAACTGAGATATCTAAACCCCCAAAAGACTCTATTTCTCTCGCACTCTCCCTCATGCTGTCTGCAAAGGCAGTGGTTGGTTACTGGATCACACGAGAAACTTTTCTTCCGAGTAAAATTGAGGTGATGATAGCCTGCATAACTTACTAGAGCACAATTCCAGTCTTTGTCCTTCTCTGCTATCCTTTGGATTTTTTGTCTTTTATTTTATGTCATAGGTTTGATAATGACTGTGAGTAAACCCTGTTATTTCGGAAACCTACTTCTGGGAATTGTAGGTGTGGACGTTAACCTGGCTTATATCCTTGAAGATGTGACGTACTACCAAGACTCTTTGGCTTCGTATACCTTTCTCATAGATGACAAAGGTAATCGACTAAAAATTAATCATGGCAAAGAGTAACAACCTGAAAAATATCTGTAGATATTCTGACACAAATAAAGTAGAAAATGATAATATTTATAGAAAAACGGTGTGGCTAGGACTACTGTTTGTAGTAGAACGTCATAAAGATGACAATGTATCTAAAAATTATACATGTGTTTCTATGTTATGTTGAGGGGTAGGTAACAGTTATTTGTAATGTTAGGAAATTAGACTTGAGGATAGAATGACACAAAATAAGAGTCCCTCCTTCCTTTCTTCCTTCCTTCCTTCCTTCCTTCCTTCCTTCGTTCCTTCATTCCTTCCTTCTTTCCTTCTTTCTTTCTGTCTTTCTTTTTTTGTCTATATTGTTATCTGTAGATTTACTAGCAATAAGATTTATTTATGTGATAGATTAGAACATTTTATAAAGCACACCAAGTGACCAGTACCTCCAAAATATTTGTGATTAAACAGATGTTCGATAATTTAAGACATCTTTCTACACTTCAGGAGTTTTATGTAAGAACACATAAAACAAGTTCAGTTTTTATTGGACTGGTAGGTTACCTACTGAGAACTTGAGTATTGGGCAGCTGTCCCAGAGTATCCCACATTTCAAGCCAATGATATGCATGCTTATTAGATTCAGAAACTTCCTATAGCATGTTTCCCACCGCCTGTATTTTTGTTTTTTTATTTCAGGGTATACACTTATGCACCCATCTCTTACCAGGCCATATTTACTATCAGAACCCCCTCTTCATACTGACATCATTCATTATGAAAATATCCCCAAATTTGAGTTGGTCCGGCAGAATATCTTAAGGTAAGAAAAAAGTGAGAGTCATAGTATTTTGTTTTTCTCTGAGAATAAGAACCTTTGAGGTCAGATATGTGTATTTATTATAGGGTATAAAATAAGTATGTAAATTATTTTAATGTTATCAAAATTATACTCAACTAATATTTTTCCTAAGAATAGTAGCCAAAAATATGTTTACTTTGAGTAACAGGTAAGGTCTCTTAGAACTATTTGGGGAAAATGTCTTGTAAATCAAATTCTATGTTTACATTGCCTTTAATGGTAAAATTAGATACGCGTTACCTTGTTAAAAAAAATACTCCTGTTATACCAAGTTAAAAAATGTTGGCAAAATTAAAGGTTAAGTTGAAGACCAGCTCTAGAGCATGCCAAAATATAGCTTGGCAAAGTAGTGTCCATTCCAGGTTGACAGCACAGTCATATACAGCGTTTACTCTCAAAATAAAGAACAGATTGGAATTTTTCCAACCGTGATACATTATTCTGGCAGATGGTAACCTATAGAGAAACAGGTCTTTATGCTCCTTGGTTGTAAAGTAATAACTGAGTGATTTGAGACAACTTAGTTTCTGGAAAGAATTAGAATTGGGGGTGTGGGGGCAGGGGTAGAGAGTAAGGAATGTTCTTCGTGCACAGCTGACCTAAAGCTTTTACAAAATTGAAAATCTCACATTATCTCCTTCCAACGTGATGTGCTTCATTGCTTTTCAAAATCAGGAGGTGGTCATTGACTCACAGCTTCTTCTCAGCCTTTAATTAAGTGCTTCATTTTATCTTTTACCTGAAATATTTCATTCTGTTTGCCAACGCAGCCTCCCTCTGGGCAGCCAGATTATCGCAGTGCCTGTGAATTCATCCCTGTCTTGGCACATAAACAAGCTGAGAGAAACTGGCAAGGAGGCATACAACGTTAGCTATGCCTGGAAGATGGTGAGTGAGAGGAAGTTGCCTTTTCTGAGCAGCTCTGGGTGCAGGGCTCGTCTCTATGCAGGAATTCTGGGGAACTTAGGGCAGATAATGTTGCTAATCAGTTTTGAAATGACTGGAAAAAGAAGAGATCCTGCAGATGTTTTAGAATTTTTTGTTTGCTTATAAAGCCAGTCATTATTCATGATGAATAAATCAAGTCATATAAAAGGATAGAAAGTAGACCGTAAACTATGCTCTTACTTCCCTCCTGCCTTTGACCTTCTATTCTGCAGAAGTATATATATATATATTGGTGTGTGTGTGTGTGTATGTGTTCCATGTACGTACACCTTTAACAGCTATGTAGTATTGCATTCTGTATCTGGACCAAATGTCTTTTGAACAGTCTCCTATTGATGCACATCTAGGTTATGTGCAGTTAGTTTTTATCATTTTTAACTGAGATTGTAGAAGTTGAGAATTAAAAAGGGGACGTGAAAGCACAAAGGCCCTCTGCTGACATTTCAAGAAAAAGAAATTTTCAGATTAGAATTTGGATTGTTCGATTCACCCCAAGCAGACTGGCAGTTTCACCGTAACTTGTGGTACCCACTTCAGCTTTCTTCTACTAGCCTCATTCACATAGTGGGCTACAAAGAATCATAGAGCGATAGAACCTAGCACACACTGTCCATGTTACTTGTGCTTCTATCCTGTTCTCCTTCCAAGCATGCAGTTCAGTCAGTGCTGTTATGGGGCCTTTGATATTATAATTGACCAAAAGAAGAGTGGACTTTCATTTTTATCATCAAATTTTAGTCACTAAATTTCAAATGCAGCCGTACTTGGGTGGCCTTATCTGGTGTTTAACCTGCTGGCTCCAAATGGATTTAATCATCCCTTTAAAATGACTTATTGAACATTTACTGTGAGCTAAGAATAAAGAAGAATGACACTCTCTCTACCCTCATAGTGTCCAGCCAGTGGTGGATGCAGACAGTTAAAACAGCTCAATGCAGTGCCTACGTCTGGCATCAGAATGACAGGAATTGGAAGTGACCAACATGGTTTTAGACTAAGGTGACCAGACGTACTGCTTTTGAACAATTTGTCCCGTGTCCCACGGCGTTTTAAAAAAGTCCCAATTTTTGGAAAGAATGCACGACAAGCTAGGGAATGGCGGGAGATAGACCAAATTTTTAATCAAGAACCCCCACCCCCCACCCCCGCCTGTCAGTGGTGTCCCTCTTTACCAATGTTAAAATCTGGTCACCTTATTTTAGACATAACTCTTCTCTAACCTTATTTGGTTCTTAAAGCATCATTATGGCAACAGAGACTTCTACAATGGAAAACAAAAGCAAACAAAATAATAAATGAAACATTTTGAGAAATAGCTACACACCTAATTCTATCTTATTGTTTGATAATACAGATTTGAGGGAGGTCAAAGTCTATTTTGAAATTCTCTGAGTTGATTCATTTTCAGGATTTAGTTTTGAGAACGATTGCACCATCTGCCCTTATTTTTTATATTTGTTCAATTTTGAAATAAAGATGAATTGCTTAAGTTTTACATCAGGAAGTATGAGTCAGACACCAGAATATTTGATTGAAAAATACTTTTATATTTGAAATTAGAGATTGTTTACTCGCAGTATATTTTGATTGAAAGCAACGCGATTACATTCTGGGAAAATAAATATCTATTGGCCTTAAAATAGAAAGAAGGAAATGTAGGCATTTTTAAGATCTTCTTTGTACAGTAAATAAATCCAATGTTAACATTTTGGAAAGAAGTATTCTTCAGATCGTTTTTCCTCAGTGATACTGAAATTCTGGCTGCTTTTGGCTACTCTCCTTAGCCAAATGGATATAATCATGTAATCAATCACTTCAGATAGAAGTGTTAGCTTTCTCACTGTCCTGAGATTGTCAAGAACATCACTATGAAGTGAAAAATTAAAGAGGTAATAACTAACAAGACTAAAGTTTAAGAGGCTGGCCTGGTTACCCAGTAGTAATAGTGAACATTTTTAAGTTCTCTTGTTATTTTAGAGGAAGGAAAGCAGTTCCTCATTTGTCCTCCAAAATAAAATGAATTTCTCTACTAAATATATCCAAATAGTTTTTGCTTATACTGAGAATAATTGGTTAAACTGCTGAGCATCCATTCATATAGCAGGTACTGATGGATTATTTCGCTAAATTAGTTTAAATACAATGTGAGGGGTTGTTAGGAGAATTAACAGATTACTCATTTGTCATTGTGTAACCCATGTCCGTCTTTGCACATTTGAGGAGGCTACATGCTGTGACTGAAGCAGGTATTGACTATCAGAATGTATTATATATTGTTCCTGTATTACACAGCCATGGTTCACTTCAAAACATGAATCTGATGAGCAGTCAGTGAAAAAAGCACTCCCTATGTAGAGCTCTTCTAGATAAAAATGTTGCTTTTAGATCAGGAGTGTCCAGTCTTTTGCTTTTCCTGGGTCACACTGAAAGAAAATGAATTGTCTTGGTCCACACATAAAATACACTAATACTGATGATAGCTGATGAGCTAAAAAAATAAAGTAAAGTAAAATCTCATAATGTTTTAAGAAAGTTTATGATTTTGTGTTGGGCCTCATTCATTTATTTATTTATTTTTAATTGTTTTTCGACAGAGAGAGCGAGAGATACAGAGACAGAGAGAGAACTGAACTGGGGGAGCTCCCAGTTCAGCACATGGTTCCGCACGGGCCGGGGCCGGGATTCGATCCTTGGTCCCGGCACTGCAAAGTGAGCGCTTAACCCATTGAACCATCCCGACTTCCCCTTTTTTTTTTAAATTTATTTATTTATTTTTGATTTGGGCCTCATTCAGAGCTGTCCTGGGTCACATGTAGCCCGCAGCCCATGGGACACAGGTTGAACAAGCTTAGAGGCTTGTGGTAACTTAATTTTCTTTTTAATTTTTCAATTGAAATTGACATACAATATTATATTAGGTTCAAGTGTACAATATAGTGATTAGACATTTATACAACTTAACAAAGTTAAGTTGTATAAATAAGACTGAGATTAATAAGTCTAGTACTTAGGATAGCTATGTTTTTCTTACAGGATAGACCCAATTATAAAATTATACTCTGGTTACATTTTTGTCTTTTGGCTCCTTGGAACATGCAACACAGGAAATAAACTCAAAGGATGACTATGTGAGATGAGAAGAGGCGAAATAGTAAATGCCACTTTGGAACACCCTGTCATTTTCTAATTTGGTGGGTGGAGGAAGAAGATTAAATTTGCTAATCTAATTGAATATCCTCAGCAGCAGTACTTGAAAGCAATTCAGGAAGATGCAAATTTCTCCTGTGTTTAAAAATATTCTGCAACCATCCTCATAAACCCTAAATTATATTTAACTCTAACCTGCCTAGTTAAAATTTCTCCTTGATCATTAAGTAAATCCTTTTAGCTGCTTTAGTTCTGCCTTAACTGGCTATTGCTCTTTTTATTTATTTACAAATCATCTTTTTAAAAAACAGATTCTGTCATCTCTTAATAAATTGGCCTTAAGAAGTTTGGCTCTCTGGGGGAAGCCGGGATGGCTCAGTGGGTTGAGCGCTCACTTTGCAGCGCCGGGGACAGGGATCGGGTCCTGGCCCCGGCCCGTGCGGACCCATGTGCTAAACTGGGGAGCTCCCCCAGTTCAGTTCTCTCTCTCTGTCTCTCTCTCTGTCAAAAATAAAAAATAAATAAATAAATAAGAAGTTTGGCTCTCTTGTATTTTTAAGTAAAAGGGCCGGAACTAAGTAGCTTGACTTGACTTGATATTTTGTTGGGCATTTTTTCCTACCAAGTTTCATTCAAGCATTCATTTCTAGAAGCAAAGTGAACTTAAAAGTACTCCTGTTTCCACATATGTGCTTAATAAATTAGACTATGCTACACAGCACATTGCCTGCTCTGGTCTGAAATGAGACAAGTCAGGCAGACTTTGCAAAGGAGCCACAAGGTTTGTAGTTGTCATGAGTTGGAGAGCCTGGTTATCTCCAACCAAGAAAAGAGAAATGGGAATAGAATGAATAAGCCAAATTCTGTATGAGCTGTGTATGTGCATTCATAACTGACTTTTAAAATAAGAAATTCTTTGGGAATCTGGGATGGCTCAGTGGGTTAGGTGCTCATTTTGCAGCGCCGGGGACCGAGGATCGAATTCTGGCCCCGGCCCGTGTGGACCCATATGCTGAACTGGGGAGTTCCCCCAGTTTAGTTCTCTCTCTGTCTCTGTCTCTGTCTCTCTCTCACTCTCTCTCTCTCTCTCTGTCTCTGTCAAAAACAAAACAACAAAAAAAAAAAGGTTTAAAAATAAATAAATAAAATTAAATAGGAAATTCTTGGAACACTGATTGCAACCAGCTATGTATTTTAAAATGCATTTCAAACCCAAATAAAAATGAGTTGTATTCTCATGCCTTTTTCCAGCTTGGATCTGTTGGCTTAAATAAGGAAAAGAGGTCTGGGGTCACTGTTTCAAAGGGATTAGATTTTTCTAATCCTTTTACTGGCTTCATGATTTTCTGTTACATACATTAATATTCCTCTATGAGAAAGTAAAATAACAGGGGTGCCCAAAAAATGTATACCGGTACACATTTTAAGAGATGTTATCTATGCATTACTTTTTAAAGTTGAATTGAATTATGGTAGCAATGTGTAGTGTGGCATTTGCTCAAAAGATGGTGTTAAACAAATGAATGGTAGTGTCATCATGAGACAAGGCAGGACAGTCAAAGAAAATGGCTGAAGCACGGTGGTCATTCGAGGAGCCCAAGACCATTCTGAAATTCGTATGCATATTTGAAATTTGAGAATATTGTGGAAGGTACAAAATAGAGGCATGAGTATGCAACAGAACCTCCAACATGCCTAATAATTGCACACATTTGTGATAAGTTTGAGATGCATTGAAAATTGAAAAGGCATGTGGTCAACGTTGCTCAAGCTGTAGTTTGCCATAATCAGACATGTCTGGACACTGATGGTCACCACTTTGAATTTCTCTTATAATTGCAGAAGTATATGACTTGTATTCATCTTTTGTTATCTGTATATATTGAGTATTACAATTTTAATAGTTGTTGTTTTTTTCTTAAAATGTGTATACATTTTTTTTGGCACCCTCTGTATAAAATGTGATATTGTCTCTCACCCGTCTTTCATTCACTCATCATATATTTTTCTTTGTGGGGTAGAAGACAGCAAAAAATAATGTAATGTAGGCAATGTCACTATTTCTAGGAATCTTCAGTTTCTGTATTAAAAACTCATTTATTTTTCCAGGTACAAGATACTTCCTTTATTCTCTGTATTGTGGTAATACAACCGGAAGTACCTGTGAAACAACTGAAGAACCTCAACACTGTCCCCAGCAGCAAGCTGCTGTACCACCGGCTGGACCTCCTGGGCCAGCCCAGTGCTTGCCTGCACTTCAAACAGCTGGCCACTCTAGGTAAGGCCCTCGAACTACTCAGGTTGCTTTGTGGTCTTCCTCAGAGCAGCTCGCTATAAATATCAGTTTGAAGTTTTAGAATAAGATGTTGAATGCCTGCAGTGGCTGTTTGGGAATACAAATGTGAAAACAATTTGAGGCCTTCACTTGGATCAGGTTCTCCGGCAGACACTGAGATAAGGATTTCTGTGCTGATGATTTATTCATGATGGGCTTTCAGAAGAACCAAGAAAGTAAGGTGCATAGGAGAGGGAAAGAGGAGAAAGCAAACAAGAGCTTAATTCTGGGTGAAGTGCCCACCTCAGCCTAAACCCGCAGGGGGGCTTTGGAGTGCTGGGCTTGCATATTCCTTGTTAACTTTCAGCTTTCTGCTAGTGCTGGACAAAGACAACAGAGTGAGTTGCAGGTATAGCCTATTGGAATAAAAAAAAATAGGTGTGGGTATAAGGGTAAATGGGAATTTGGGGAGAATATAGGTAGGGGGTAGAGAAATAGTAAAAGGGGTCCCAAGGTAGCATACCTATATTCCTATATAGCTTATCTGTATCTACCAGGTTCCCTGTCTTTGAAAGAGCTTAGGAAATAGGTCAATAAATCAAAGAAAGCAAAAATGAGTTTACATTTATTAGTTACCAGGTATTTTACATACATTCGTTATAGATGAGGACATTCGGGTTTTTTTGAAATACAGAATGTCCCAACATAACACAGAAAGCAGCAAGGCTGAAATGTGACTCATGCCCCTCCATGCCACGATGCCACTTCTTGTATCACATGCAGCTATGTGCCAGGCCCACCCTAGGCATTTATGGTGTGTGTTGTTGACACACCCAGTATACTCACAGTATTGGAAAACAGGTATTCTCTTTTTTCCTATTGAGAATACTTAGGGTTCAAAAAAAGGAGTAAATAAGAATTATTAGGTAGCTGGCAGACTGAATAGAAGAGGCACAGGTAGGAAGAGGACCAAGGCTAGAAGTCACCAGCCTCTCGATTCCAGATGGCAGCACTTGTGCCTGGGCTTCTCGTTGAAATCCCATCTTATGTAGCTTCTGCCTGGATATGAGGTCAGTTGAGCAGGCTAAGCAGTCTTACGTTTCAGCAGAAAAGACTACTTGGAAAGGGCCAGAGATGTCAATTAAAAAAGGGTTGGAGGTTACATTTCTTTTAATTTAGGTTTGTGAAGTTTTGTCTTTTGTTTTTATACAAAAGAGTATATGTACGCCTTAATTCATATTCTTAAGAAATGCTTACTGGGGGAACTGGGGTGGCTCATTGGGTTAAGTGCTTGCTTTGTAGCCCCGGGGTCCGAGTATTGAGTCCCAACCCCAGCCTATGCAGACCCATATGCTGAATTGGGGTGTGCTTCCCATGCGGGAGGCCCCCGGTTCGGCCCTGGCTCGCAGTGGCATGCTTCCCATGCAGGAGGCCCCCAGCCCAGTTCCCACCCAGCACAGCCCCCAACCCACCTGTGTGGAATAAGACCATGTCGAAAACTGATGACTGACAACTGTGGAGACTGCTCAGGGCCCTCCTCCTTCTCTTTGTCTCTCTGTCTCTGCCTCTCTGTCAAAAACAATAAAAATAAGTCTTTAAAAAGAAATGCTTACTGAAAAGCTAAGATGTGCATGATTCTCTTAAGTGCTATAGGAGCAAGCTAAACACTACTACTGGTGAATATGAGGTCACTGTTTTGAAATTTGAGACAGTGAAGTGGTTTTTCTAGGTGAAAAAAACAGCAACAACCTCAAGCCTAGATTTTTTTTTTTTCATTTCCTTTGGATAATCTCTCATAGCTACACTGTTCCGTATGGTAGCCACTAGCTATGTGTGGCTATTGAGCGCACTTGAAATGTGGCTAGTCCAAGTTGAGATTTACTGTAAGTGTAAAACACTTAATTTTTAATATTGATTATATGTCCAGGTGGTAATGTTTTGGATATATTGGATTCCATGAAATATATTAGTAAAATTTATTTAACCTGTTTGTTTTGACTTTTCTGGCTACTAGAAAATTTTATATTACATTTAGGGATTCCATTATATTTCAGTTGCAAGTACTGCCTAATAGAGATGCTTAGAAAACGTGTTTATTGAATCAGATACTTTGCGTAG
This sequence comes from Craseonycteris thonglongyai, assembly GCA_004027555.1. Classification (NCBI taxonomy): domain Eukaryota; kingdom Metazoa; phylum Chordata; class Mammalia; order Chiroptera; family Craseonycteridae; genus Craseonycteris; species Craseonycteris thonglongyai. The sequence goes on from PVKE010002150.1 coordinate 38,911, forward strand.
GACTAATGGACTGATCTTATGTCACACAGACAGACCTTAGGCGAGTGTCTTGATTTTCTCGGGGAACTCTTTCTCAGAACAATGTAGAGGGCTCATCAGGGCAGTTTATTATCAGTTGGTAATGAAAGTGAAGCAGCAAAATAATTAAAATGTAATAAAGGGACTGGCAAATAAGTGGTTTCCATCTAATTTCATTGATAGGAATTTGAGGTAAGGTGTTATATATCAGCACTTCCTTCAGGAGAGCTGAAGGAAGGACATTGTCTTTCTTGGTATACAAAGAGGCAAAGAGGAATTTTTAGAGTATATCATCCATTTCAGTTAAGTATATATGTATGTATACAAATTTATCTCTCTGCCCCTAGACATAAAGCCTTGGGTTATCTATCTTGCTTGGTTCTTTCTCTCCCTCAATTCATCTCAGTGCAGCAGCCTTTTCTAAAATGCCCAGTCTCTGTCACGACAAGAAAGGCCTACTCCCCAATGTGTCTCCCCTCCTCTTAACCTCTGGCCCTATTCTTTTGTCCTTGAATTATTATGTGTTGCCTTTTGACATTCCTTATATTTCTGTGGTCTTGTATTCTCTTTCCCTCTCTCACTCCCCTCCCCCACCCCCCAGCTCTTTTTCTCTCTCTCTCTCTCCCTCATCTCTCTACCTGGATCCTAAGCTCTTGGAGTTCAGGGACAGTCCTCTTTCACTGGCACATCCTTGCACAGAGAGCCAATAGGCACATGAATCCACAGCACTCTACAAGGCAGCTTAACCTTTTAAACCTCTGGTTCTCTTCTCCTTGATATGAATATAATAGTAATCTCCCAGGCTACCCCTAATGATCTCATGAGAAGTAAATGAGACATAGCATTTACTGGAAGCAATATTGTCTGATAATGGCAGACTAGGTAATGCTGACCCATCCCATGCAGGACAACTGAAAATCCTGGATGGGAACTTAAAAAAAAAAAAAAAATCTTCTTGAAATGCGTCAAAGAACTATCATGGTAATTAGTTACTGAATCAAGGTCTAGATACAGGGGTGGCGAACCTTTTGGTGATTGAGTGCCAAAGTTTATGAAATAAAGAGTATACTCGCTCAACTCGCATGCCAACCCATCGAGTGAGATAGAGGTATCGATTATTTTTATGTCTATAAGAGCATAAACAATAATTTTTTAAATGGTATTCACAGCTCTGCGTGCCGAAATAATTGCTCCATGTGCCACTTTGGGCACGCGTGACATAGGTTCGCCACCCCCGGTCTAGAAGAATATAAGCACTCAAGAAGAAAGTTAACATGTAAAGCCGCTTTTGCAATACACATATTTACCAATCCAGAAGGAACAACTGTGAACTTAAACTGTAGTTTCTTAGGGCCAGGGAGAGAGGCAAAAATAAAATCCAAGATCCCCAGAAGATAGAGACTAATTATTAAGTGAAACCACTCCCTTCAACCATTCCCACACATACATGCTTTTAGCAGAGGTCCTAATAGACTACATCATAAGGGTAAGGGTGAACTGAAACTAACTTAGTCCAGACTTGAGATTCCTCTCATCTGAGTAGTCGAACATTAACTAGTCATGGACCAGCTAAACACCACATCCCACAGTGCAGCACTTAGGCCAGTATCCCGTTGCCTTATTGAGAATTGTAAGTACGATGTCTAGCGTAGGCAGAGATAACCAGGCCATAAGAAAACAAGGCACCATGAGTGAGAATTACAAAAGGAGTAGAAAATGACCCACAAACTTAGGACACATGGTACTGCTTCATAAAGCTTTAAAAAATATGATTGAACAGTAGAAAATTTCAGCACCACAAATGCAGTGCATGTTTCATAATGTAATTCAGTGAGAGGATTTCTGTCTTAAATAGAGAACTAGGGTTTTCCTCTTACCTTTTTTAATTTGATTTTTGCATTTACTCAAGTATCCCATTTTTTCTTCTTCCTAGATAATAATACTAGTTTGAACGATAATAGTTAACACACAGAGTGCTTGCCATGTGCCCAGCACTGTGCAAGTGCTTAACATTTATTAACTCATTTGCTTTCCGTCTATTAACTGATACAGTTCTCACCATCACTCTAAAGTTGGCACAGTTGTTTCTTCCACTTTGCAGATGAAAAACACCACATATATTACAACTTGCCCAACATTACACAGCCAGGAAATAGTGTCATCCAGATTCAATGCAGTCTGGCTCCATGTCATATGCTACCTCTTCTATCCTAATAAATATAAGAGATTATCTGCAGGTCTAAGGTATTTTAAACATTTGCCATTTCAGCCACTAGTGTATATTTCTATGTATGTCTCTTCTGGTTCGCTCATGATTGTAAGCTCCCTGAAGGGAGAGAATGTAGCTTTTTATATTTTTAGCTTAGTGTCGAGTTCCTTATGTTTCTTCTGGAAGACTTTAAGCCACTGTAGCTGACAGATTGGCAGAGGCTGAGTGATGCTTTTGTTTGAGCCTGAGATGAAATCTCTTTTCTCAGACCTGCTTTGTTTGCTTCTTTCAGAAAGTCCAACCGTCATGTTGTCTGCTGGCAGCTTTTCCTCCCCCTACGAACACCTCAGCCAGCCAGAGACGAAGCGCATGGTGGAACACTACACAGCCTATCTCAGTGACAACACCCGCCTCATTGCTAACCCAGGACTCAAAGTGAGTGCTGGCACGCAGCCCCGTTGCTGGTGTACCCCTCCACTGGCCTGGCAGTGGCTGCTGGCTGTGAACCTTTGCCGTGGGAAGCCCAGCTTTGGATCTGCCTCTCAGCTGGAGAGCCAGAAAGGCAGAGTGGTGGCCCAGGGGAGGCTGGTCGGTCATGACCCTTCTGATGGATTAAGAAGCCCCGTGGGGCAGATGAAGAATCTCTTTCAGGCCCTAGGTGCTCTAGGGATTTTCTAGGTAGGGGGTGTGATTTAGAGACCAGAGAGACTTTCCCAGCCCCATTTTTCCCAGGGAAAGAAGTAAAGTGCCCCTATTGTCTTTTGAGATAATATGATGAAGTTTAGGGAGAGGAAATTTAGCTATCTGTGTATATGTAATGCTTCACGATGGGATCCTTCCTCTTTAATACAGAAAGCCTAACTAGGATGCACAGTTAAGTCAATCACACATTCATACATCCACTGACTACATTTCAGTAAGCTTTTGTTTTCACCAAGTTTGGCTGTATCCATCTGCTGTGGAAAGATTTTTAAGAAGTAATTGGGCTTGGCTTCTCTGCAAGAGAGCCTTAGGAAGCCCTGCCAGCAAATCCACTCTCTTTTCATGTGAGTCTTAAAGGATCCCTGCTATGTCTTCCTTTGTTTCCCAGTTCTCTGTCAGAAATGAAGTAATGGCTACCAGCCACGTCACAGATGAATGGATGACACAAATGGAAATGAGTAGCCTGAACACTTACATTGTCCGCCGTTACATAGCAACACCCAATGGCGTCCTCAGAATTTATCCTGGTTCCCTCATGGACAAAGCATTTGATCCCACTAGGAGACAATGGTGAGTTTTAGGGGCTTCCATTATCAAAGTTCCCCTCCAAATCCTGGAGAGACCTGATAAGTACATACAATAAAGCAACTTCAGGCAGTCACATGAAAGAATATACTTTCAATGGGAGTGAAAACATGTTTTTGAATAGTTTTTTTTTAATGCATTAACAACAGCTTTGTGAGTTTCCTCTGTGTACAATGTTTTTATCTCTTCATTGAAATCTTGAGACTGAAATGCACTAGGCCCAGCCAATTCAATTCCTAGTGATTTGATTGATTCTTACCTCTTGTGCAGTGTGTCTATAGTGGGCATACTTAATGTCACATGATTATGGCATCAAATTACAGCTCGTGTATGACCTATGAAAAATGTGTAAATTCAAAAACATTTTTTTTTATGTCTGGGCTTTCTTTATTTTTACTCTTCAGAAACAAACTCTAGTCAAATGGTATATAAGGTAGGTAACTTTGGCATAAAAGGAGTATTGCTAGTCTTATGCTACTTGGTAACTGAGTCACTAATGAGTTGGCTGTTGTTTTTACTTCCCATTCCTCCACCGTCAACGATCCAGGGTACATTTTTATTTGTCAAGTTGTATTTGTTTCTACTTTATATATTTATTTCTTTTATTTTAGCCTCTAAGGCATCTATACCAAGCATGTCCAACCTGCTGCCCATGGGCCCAGCTGTGAATACAACCCAACACAAATACATAAACTTTCTTAAAACATTATGAGATTTTTTCTGTGACTGATTTTTATTTCCTCAGCTATTGTTAGTGTTATGTGTGGCAAGACAATTCTTCCAGTGTGTCCCAGAAGTCAAAATGTTGGACACCCCTGATCTATAGTATAAGATCCTATTTAAAGTTCAGACATATACTAAATTTGTTATCTTTTTGAAAAGAGAATTTTAGATTTTCTTGACCTCTTGTGTTGATGTTATAGTCAGACATAAAAAATAGGAATCCTTTTGAATTTGAATGTAAATAGTCATAATTTATAACACTTTTTAGACTTACAAGCTTGCTTTTCTTTGGAATGTACAGAGGTGTTACTCCTAGACTAAAATAGCGTGGCTTTCTTTGGTCTCCATTAGGTATCTCCATGCAGTAGCTAATCCAGGTTTGATTTCTTTGACTGGCCCTTACTTAGACGTTGGAGGAGCTGGCTATGTGGTGACCATCAGTCATACAATTCATTCATCCAGGTAGTATTTCATTTTATTCATGTTTTTGAACACAGCAAGGATATGTTTTAAATTTGAATAAAATAGTAGACACTAAATATTAATGCCAAAAGCATGAGCTTTGAAGTGAGGCAAGCTTGGGTATGAATCTCTTCTTTAGCTGTGTCATCTTGGATTCTCTGTGCTTCCTTCTGACAACTGTAAAACGGGGATAATACTACTTCACAGGGTTATAATGGCTGAGTTAATGAAAAGCTCTTAGCTCTGTTCTGGGCAGCCATGATGATGCATGCTTATGAAGAAGAAAAAGATTCAATTCAGTAAAGCCGTTTGTGGAAAAGGCAGTCTGAAACCAAAGAAATAACAATAGGAACCTCATAATTATCGTTACTAGAGCATGTTTTCCAAAGGAAATGAGAATTTTTAGTGCAAGAAAAAAGTATCAAGACATCAAATTTATTACCTCTTGTATTTGGGTCTAAATCTTTAGAATTATATAGGAGTTTGTTTTTATTTTGTGCTTGTTCTGCCTCTTAAAAAATAAAATGGCATTTTGAAATTTGATTTTCCAGGACTGCTATAAAATGTCAGTAACACTGTAAATATATTTGGAATGCTTTATATTTCCTGATTTTGAAATTTCAGTGTTTAATCTACAAATGTCAGTGAAATGTTGTGTGGAAAGGCAAGTTGAACACGTTTTAATCCCTTCTTTATACAAATAGCGGTTTTTCCCTAGCAACCAAGAAAGACCATATTTTGACTGGTACCTGTAATGATGCCTTAAAATTTATGGGAGACAGATATTCTTGCTCAACTTTATGCTTTTCATTGGTACTCATTATATATCAAATGATTGACATTCAGTAGAATTCTTCTAACACAGGATCATTGGGAATGAGAATTGAGAAGCGGTACTGTGTGGAATTTCAATCATGACCTGTGTCTCTATGGAGAGCAGGGCCCTGCCTTTGCAGGGCATTGTATCTGCTTGGCTCTGTCAGCTGCTCCCATAATACAGTGTTTCACATATAAACAAGTAAACACTGATTTAGAACAGATTTTTTTGATGGTTTCATTAACAGACTGTCTCTCAGGCATACCCCTCCTATTGTCTGAATAGTAAGACTTATCATCCCTCCTACATATTCTAATCAGTTGAGAAAAAGTATAGAAAGGTGGTTTCTTTGAGGGGACAATAGTCTCCTTGGTCTTTGATGACAATGAATGGGCTGGAATGGGCTCTTAAAGATATTGTTGGGACGCAGGGAAAAACGATGAGCCATGTGTGTCTTACTTAGTCGTGGGTGTTCCATCAGGCTTCTCCCACGTGGCTACTCATTATCAAGAGCCATTAGCTTTTTCTTCTATACCAGCAGTCGCCAGCCTTTTTGGCACCAGGGACCAGTTTTGTGGAAGACCATTTTTCCACAGACCGGGGTTGGGGGGATATAGAGGGATGGTTTCAGGATGATTCAAGCACATTACATTTATTGTGCACTTTATTTCTATTATTATTACACTGCAATATATAGTGAAATAATCACACAACTCACCATAATGCGGAATCAGTGGGAGCCCTGAGCTTATTTTCCTGCAACTCAATGGTCCCATCTGGGGGTGATGAGGGACAGTGACACCCAAAGTGTGTCGCTTATGTCGTCTACTCCACAATCTCATTTTGGTTGCTGTCACTGCAGAAAACCCTGCTTCACAAACATACAATGCTGGAAATGGAGACAGACATTTTAGTGCTTTTGTGGCAATCTCAGGATAATTCTACCTTGACTTTAACCCAGAACATCCAAAGATTTGACATTGTCTCACATACTTTTAAGGCTGTTGATCTGACATAAGGTGAAGCTCGGGTGGTAGTGTGAGTAATGGGGAGTGGTTATAAATACAGATAGAGCTTTGTTTGCTCACTGGCCACTCACCTCATTCTCTGTGGCCCGGGAGTTGGGGACCCCTGTTCTATACACTATTGTTTTCAAGAAGTGCTATCACAGAGAGGTGCAGATTTTTATGCTTGTATACATATGTGCATATATATGTTTTTGTTGAAATTTAGGTGGGTGGAAGAATTTTCATTTATTTGTAAATGTTCATGGTGTCACTCAGTCCAAATGAAGAATGATGGAAATATGGGCTTTCAAGTTGGAAAAACCTGGGTTCAGTTTTCTTATTTGGTTAGTTTTTATAGTGTGTTTAACCTACACAGTTTAGTTATTTGAGTTTAATAAGAGTTAAATGGCCATTTAAATCTGGATTCTGTCTACCAGTTACTCAATGAGAGTATATTCCAGGAATAAGTGCCTGCTCTAGCCTTGATCAAAATACAGTCCCATGGACTTAATCATTCAAACATTTTCCTTAGCGGAGCATGTTTTTATTATTTAAAGCCATATATTTTTCATTCAGCACAGCTGAGAATGCATGTCAACTACCACTTCTGCTTCCCACCCAAAGCAACTGAAGCTTTACTGGGTATATTGATGGATGGGCTCTACAAAATCAGTGTTTTCAAATGATTACTTAGCGATTTGGGCCCCGTGTATCAATTTGAAAGCCTAACATCCTTCTGAGATGTGATTCCACTCTGAAAAAGTAGATTTGCCATTTATTGTTTATAGGACTTTAAACAAGTTCTTTTTTGCCTTGATTTTTCTCACCTATTAAAGGGATATTGGGATCTATCTCAAATGAGTATTTAAGGATTACATTAGATAATGTATGTGAAACTCTTAGAACAGTGCCTGGCACATGGTATGGGCTCAATAAATATTAAACTTTTTATTATATTCCATGACTTTTCTGAGCCTCATATGTTCAACAGAGATAATGATTCCCTTGTTGAGTGATATAGTGAGAATTAGAAATGATATGTGTAAAATGCTTAGCACTATACTTGACGGTGTTGAATCCAAATAAATGGCAGTTATTTTTATTGTCATGCTATTCATGCTTTAATTTCTGGCATTTCAATAGGTTGGAAGAGAGAACTTAAGCTCATGTTCAACTTAGGAGACATTCTCATTTACCCTTGGTTTGCAAAAGTGGTTTGGCTGACAGCCCTGGGAGAGGCTCTAACTCAGTGCTCCCTTATCAGTTACTCAGTAACGGTGCTTTGATTTTTCTTCCATAAGCGTTATTAGTGGCCTGAGAATCTAGGTGTGCATTCTTTGGAGAATGATAATGCTAGTAGAGATGATGAAGTACATTCAGTGATTAAAGGGCTAATCAGATGACTCTTTGGCAGTGAAAATCTCACAGAAATGCTGCAAACAGTATGGTCTATTATACTTTAAAATGGAGGCTTGGTTTGATTTTTCTCTATAGTAAATCATTATGTATTGCTATGGTAACTGTACATTTTTGAACTGCAGGTAAAAGTAGGAATGCTAGACATACACGGGCAATGTGCATGCTTTTACTTCAGTGGGCTGATCCTATTGGAGCAGATGGAAGTCAAACAGGAAGTTTAGAAACAAAACTAACTTGTCCCAAAAAACTTGAGTTGTATTTTTTACTGGGGCAGCTACAGTGTTGTAGAAAGACCCAGATCTACATCCTGGACTCTGTCCCATAAATAAAAGGTCATCAATCTTGTTTTAAGTCTATTCATCATTCTAAACATAATTTTTCATCTATAAAATGGGAACTGTAATTCCTTCTGAGACTTTGCAGGATATTAAGTAGAGCATGTAAAATTGCTTGGAAACTCCTGAGTGCCATGCATATCTTAAGGAGGCAGTGTAACCTAATGGTTATGAGCACTAATAAATGCTTTGGAGTTGAAGACACTGAGTTTAAATTCCTCCCACAAGTTATTTCTTCCACTAGTTATTCACTGTGTGACTTTAACCACCCCTATTTAATTTTCCCAAGCTTCTGTTTTCTAGAAATTATAATGCTCATAAGGTTTCTGTGAGAAATAATTGAAATGCTATATTCAAATGCCTGCCAGAGTGCCTATAAATGGTGAATATTTGGTAAATGGAAGCCATTATTATCATAATGATGACTATTGTTTAGACTCATCACACTTTCCTGGACAACCAAGAGACATTTAAAATTCTTTTGACTGATACTTCAGCAAAACATTATTTGCTATAAAGAAGAAATTCTACATTAGGTAGCAGAGTCTTGGATTTCTTTCATGGTGGAATTTAAGGTACTTCAGTAACAATAGGGGCTCTTAGTGAAGCAGTAGCCTCTCAAAAGTAATCCCACCACAGGTTCCTTTCTCATCCCATGCTAACTACAGTTTTGACAGCAAAGCCCTGATAGAAATTACCTTATGGGTCCCTTTTCCAAGTGTTTTTCATTTTTTTCAGAGGGGAATGGGGATGGGGAGGGGGCTTGAGGTGATATCAGTTAGGATGTTGACAGTGACCAGAAGGGAGCAGTTGTACACACAGAAAAGCTAGTTTCACTTCTAAGTTCTGATTTTTCAAATGAGGATTTTACTTTGGACAGTTCCTTCTGAACTTTTTTTTTTAATTGTTTTTTGACAGAGAGAGAGACAGAGTGAAGGGGGAGGGCCCAGAGCAGTCTCTGTACTTGACAGCATTAGTTTTCCATGTAGTTACACTCCACAGGTGGGCGTGGGGCTGCACAGGGCAGGAACTGGGCCAGGAGCCTCTTGCATAGGCCCCGGCAAGAACTGAACTGGGGGCACACCCCAGTTTAGCATATGGGTTCACCTGGGCCAGGCCTGGGATTCGATCCTCAGGCTCTGGGGCTGCAAAGCGAGCGCTTAACCCACTGAGCCATCCCAGCTTCCCCCTTCTGAGCTTTCTAATTGCTAAAGTTTTGGTCAATAACAGTGCCATTTTTCTTTTGGTGTTTTCTTTATAAAGAGATCAATCAAGTAGATGATGATAATGATGGGCTCCTGAATATTCCATGTTGGGTAGGCTCTGAAAATTTCTGGCCACAAGAGTATTAGGAGTCGCAACCCAAGCCCTTCCAGCTGAGAACTTGCTTCTGATATATCTGGCAATTTTTCTGAAAGAATATGGGCTCACTCTCTGTCTAGGACTGAGCTTTAAGCCCTACTTAATTTTCTTTAGAGAAATTTCTCCTAAAACACCTTGTTGGGTGTTTTTGATGTGTTTACTAGCTAGCTAAGCACCTCTAAATACATGCTCTCATTTTATCCCATTAACAGCCTAATGAAGTAGATACTATTTATCCCCATTTTCAGATAAGAAAACTGAGGCTTAGAAAGGTTAAGTAGCATCCCTGGAGCCACACAGGTAGAAACCAACAGGGCCAGGGTTTGACCTCAGGTCAGCTTGACTCCAGAGCTACTGCCCAAATTGGCCCTCCTGGATACTCTTCTTTTGGGGGGTAGTATTTAAGAATGGTGGAAGAACTGGCCTGTGAACCAAGAGTCTTGTTCTAAAATATGAACTGTGTTTTGGATAGAGCCAACCTTAATGTTATAGAAAGAAAACTAGACATTGTTTTACTAAGTTCTTTGTGACTTTATACTAGTTAAGTTAACCTCTGGAAGATCTCAATTTCCACAGGTTTTTTCTTGTAAGGCACCATAGTAACCATGCATCCAATCTCCCCTCCCTGATGCATGTTTTCCCTTCCAACCCATATTCTTGCCAATGAATAGTCTAACCACTGTCTGAACATCTATAGTCAGGACTAACCATAATCCACAACTGCCCAGGTTTTGGGCTGGTCTTATTTAGTAAGTTCTACCTTTAGTTCTAAATTTTTCTCATCAAGTCTCCATGTTATGCTCCAAATCAGTCATTTAGTTCATTGTTTTTATAGGGGTGGACAATGTGAAGGAACAATAGGCACGTGTTTCTGATACCATACAATGTCCTTATGGTTGAGCATAGCTTTTACCTGTAGATAAACATGCCTCTTGTTCTCTTTGATCTTTTTCACATGAAGTACTCAGCTATCTTCTGGGCATACTGTGGCTGTGATGGGCATTGACTTCACACTTAGATACTTCTACAAAGTTCTGATGGACTTATTACCAGTTTGTAACCAAGATGGTGGCAACAAAATAAGGTAAGCCCTTCAGGGACACCCATTTCTTTTCTAGCTGCAAAATACAAAGAAACTGATGTCAGATATCACTAGTGGAATGGAAATCACGTTGTCATGGTCAAGGCCAGAAATTGAGACCATGGCCTGGGTGTTCTATTAAGAAGGCTTTTGTTCTTTTATTTTTCTAAGATGCACGTCATTTATGGTTTAGACAAACATACTTGGCTCATAACAAGGAGAGTAACTGTGGCACAGAATTCTCCAAAAGCTCCTGTTTCTTTAGAAGTCAGTAATTAGAGGTTTCCCATATCTTGAGTGCTAGAAAGACCAGAAAGTACTCTTGGGTAGTACTTTTGATGTTAACTTAGTTATTAAACCAAAGTCTTTGTGAAATTTTCAAACACTTAGATTGTTCCTTTTACATTTCCACAGAAAGAGGCTCATGAGACTAAAAGTCTTTGCCACCTGAGTTTCAAAAGAATATGTCTGATCAAAGCAAGGGCATTCCCTTGATTTAATGCAGGCCACTTTTAAAAATAGCTTTTGTATTTCAATCTCATGGCCCATGCTTCATATCCCTGCTAAATTTTATATGGGCCCTTCTGGGGAAATGCAGGATTCACAGCAAACTGTTAGGACAAATGTAGAGTAAAAGAGCACAGTATAGCCTGGATAAGAGCAGTTCTGGTTTTACTTATTTAGTGTGTCCATCAAATATATTTTTGTATGCCCGCTCAATGTCATATTTTATGTATGTTTACCATGGAAAGAAGATATTTTATGATGTACTTAAAGCTTGTGTCTTTATATTCAAGTCTACTTCTTTCAGAATCTCCAGAAAAAAGAATAAACCTGCCCACTTGTATACCTGGCCCAAAGCCTTCAAGTCCATCTTACTTGGACTGGATGGTCACATTCTGTATGAACTATGAAGGTGACTTCAGGGGCAGGTATATTTCTCTCACCTTAACCTGTATCCAAGAGATCTCCCACCTCAAGAATAATGTTTCTGTGGATGCCATGATAGCTTAGCAGCTGAGCACTTTTCTCACAATTGCAAGGTCTGGGGTTCAATTCTCAGCCCTGTCCAGTGCAAACCCCATATGCTCAACTGCAGTGCAACTGGTAACCACTGGATGGCACAGTGGCAAAGGTTCTCACCTCCCATGCGGAGGCCCTGGGTTCAGTTCCCACCCCACACGACCCCACATCCACCTGTGTGGAATAAACATGTTACAACTAATGATCTACAACTATGGAGACTTCTCTGGGCCTACCCCATTTCTCTCTCTTTCTCTCTTTCTCTTTCACCTTCTCTCAAACAATAAATCAAATCTTAAAAAACAAAAAGCAAAAAAAGAAAAAGAATAATGTATGTATCTGTCTGACAGTCAGCCATTCTTCATTTTATCAAGGAATATATCTTGAGAACCTGAGATAAATACAATTTGTTTTAGGGCTAGCAAGATAAATGCTCTCTGAAAGTGTAGAAAACGCAGCTTATATGACTAAGGGATGGCACTTGTTTTGGTATAGGTGCTTCATAATGGAGGACAGGGGTTATTTGGTGGCACATCCAACCCTCATTGACCCCAAAGGACACGCACCTGTGGAACAACAGCATATCACTCACAAGGTATTTGTTGCAAAGCCAATAGCTCTGTTCTCCAACAGCCTGCCGCCCATTCATTACATGGCATATGTCGTTTGTTCTGTTTGGCCTTGTTTAGGAGCCCCTGGTAGCAAACGATATCCTGAACCATCCCAACTTTGTGAAGAAAAACCTGTGCAACAGCTTCAGTGACAGAACAGTCCAGAGGTTTTATAAATTCAACACCAGCCTTGTGGTAAGTTGATTCCTTCATTCTTGCGTATCCCTTTGCAATGTGGAATATGAAAGGAATAATGATAATATCTGACTATTTCTTCTGGCTATTTTATTGCCTTACAATTATAATAGGACAGGACCTTAGTCCAGTTTTCCAGTATGACAACTGTAGAATATAGAGCCCAGGGTAGAGAAATGAATGTTTTAAGGTCTCCCAGTTGGTATTTTGTTTTGGTTTAGTGTGCTTAGACTCACTCAATCTAAGCCATTTGAAATGTCTGCCGAAGTCTGTTCCCACACTCTTGTATAAATATAGCATACAGCCCCATGTGTTCCTTTCTTCCTGCCCTCTAGAGATCATTCAGTCTCCTGAAATTCCTAAAGCAAACTTAGGTCAGTTCTTCCTCATCTACTCTGTTCGATGGGAGTTCTCATGTAGGTCATCCGTAGGAACTTTCTTTTAAGCTTAGAATACTCTATGATTTAAGGTACTGTAAACTACCAAAGTGTTGTTAAAGATCTTAAGGATTTCCTTATTAATTGGTAAATAATCCTAGCTGGGAGATAACTAAAACAGGTAATGTCAGAACCAACATATCAGAACCAACATTAAAAAAAGTTATTAAAGGGGATGCCAGCATAGCTCAGCGGTTGAGCGCTTGCCCCACAATTAAAAAGTCTGGAGTTTGATTCCAGGCCCATGCAAACCCATGTGCTGAAGTAAGGTGCAACTGGTAACCACTGGGATGGCACTGCAGCAAACATTCTCGCCCCCCATGCAGGAGGTCCCTGGTTCGTTTCCTCCCCTCATGGCCTCACATCCACCTGTATGGAATGAAACCATGTCACAACTAATGATGTACCACTATGGAGACTGCTCTGGGCCCTCCCCCTTTTCTCTCTCTCTCTCTCTCTCTCTCTCTCTCGCCTCTCTCTCATCTCTCAAACTCTCTCTCTCTCTCTCTCTCTCTCTCTCTCTCTCCCCCCCCCTCTCTCCCCCTCTCACCTCTCAAACAATAAAATAAATATTTTTAGAAAAGTTATTAAAAAGAGTAAACTTTATTTAGAGTAGGTATTTATATCAGTAAATGTATAATTTAAAAATTAATTTTAAAGGTGTGTTAGGTTAAGTGAAAATCCTAAACTTAGTTTTAACAATAGCAGTTGTAAAAATAATTGCCCACAGGAATAGAAGAATTTTAAAATGAATTTATTAATAGAATAGTGTATTCGAAAGTCAAAGGAAATCATTAGTCTGTTTAAACCCTATGCCATTCCAAGACATGCTCTCTTTAAGTGGGACATTGATAAAATTGAGTGTAATCAGAGGCTGCCACATAAGGTCATATGACAACCTTACTTACTCTTGCTCTGTGTATCTTCTATCATTTGTACCATTTCCTGAGTCTTCAGTAGACAAAACCAGGATATTCAGATAGAAAGTTTTCAGAAATGCAAATTAGAGTAGAATATGAATTAGAATAATTTCTTAGTGGCCCAAGTATTCCAAAATGGAATTGGAACCTTCCTGAGTATTGGAGCTAACATGATGCTACACCCATATTTTGCTTATATTGCAAAGGAAGGTATCATCCAGAGAATGGAAAACTTGTGTAGACCTCTAAGAACCTGTTCAGTGCCACTGATTCTCGGAGTTAGGCTGCTTCTCCTTCTAGGGGAGGACTGGCATGGAAATAAGCAAGCGATTAAGTAATTGGCCTCCTACATATGGCACATGTGCAGAAAAATGACCGTACTCAACATTACAACAATGCTTTTGGTTTTCTAATATGGTAACAAATTTGGCAATTCAAGAAACTGGCTATCAAATTTCCTTCTTACAGAATGAATAAAAAGATGCTTGCTTTAATTGGATTGTTTAAATATTCTGAAAGCAAGAAACTGGTCTCTGAAATAGGCTTTTGGTTTTTAAATAATTTTTTTTCTTCTGGAAGAAAAGAGGTTTGTTATCCAAGGAGGGGAAATGCATGTTTTCTGGTTGTTTAGGTTTTCCTTTTAATAAACTTCAAATGATCCTTACCTGAAATTTGTCATTTATTTCCATTTTATGATATACATGTATTATCATGTGTTAAAAAGGAAAGAAGAGATTACAAAAACACCTATGCAAAATTTATCTGTGTGTAATCTTTTCGAAACTGTTAAATGAGAATTATCTGTGACTGATGGGATTATGAATCATTTTTACCTTCCAGTTTTTTAGCAGTGACTGTATACTACTTTTGTAATCAGAAGTAAAGTTTGACTGTAAGCTATTTTCAGCAGATGGTTAAAAGGTGGTTTTCGCCATGGTAGGACTGAGTCTTGGCATTGTTGTCTGTCACTTTTGACACCTCGGTTGTCTGCAGGGGGATTTGACAAACCTTGTGCATGGCAGCCACTGTTCTAAATACAGACTGGCGAGGATCCCGGGAACCAACGCGTTTGTCGGCATCGTCAATGAAACGTGCGACTCTCTTGCCTTCTGTGCTTGCAGCATGGTGGACCGGCTTTGTCTCAACTGTCACCGGTAACAATGCAATGGATCGTATTTTCTGTTTACCATGCTGTTGAGTATCTTAACTGATGCCAGTCATTCTGAAGTGGTATCTGCACAATAAACAGAAAGTGCTGGGTATATCCTGAAGGAAAGGAAAGTCCTGGTTACAGAAGCATTTAGAGCTGTTTTTGGTCATAATTTCTTTTTTTACTGTCTGTTTTAACTAGCTCAACTTTTCTTTATGTTGCTCCCCCCTGGTACGTGTATAATAGTTTGTTATTAACCCTCTGCACAGTAACTTTCTTTTTGCTTTTCAGAATGGAACAAAACGAATGTGAATGTCCCTGTGAGTGCCCTCTAGAGGTCAATGAGTGTACTGGCAACCTCACCAATGCAGAGAACCGGTAAAAAAATATATATGGTATACACACTGGGAAGGAGTCTTGTTGATAGATTTTGGATTAGGGCATAAGAAGATGATTCATTCTACTGATGTCACTGTTTAGCGGGCCAGATTTTAAACTCTGAAGAGCTGTAAAATGAAGTCCAGTTTCTGGTTTAAATTTAAATGCTGTATGCTCTATACAAAAAATATTGGATTGTTACGAACATTAACTATGTGCCTACCATGTGTCAGATACTTTATGGACATAAAGCACTTAGTTTTCAAATTAACCTTTGTGATAAATGTGTAGATACCTTTCACACACACAAACTTACACATAACCTAGCATTATTTATTAATGACAAATGTTAAGACCAGTTGAATAAATTGTGATGTCTCTTCTCTAGAAGAAAGAATGTGGTGTGTGTACATATAATAGTACAGTTGACCCTTAACCAAAGTAGGAGTTAGGGGCGCTGACCCCCATGCAGTAGAAAATCTATATATCACTTTGATTTCACCAAAACTTAGTTGTCTCTTACTGTCTGAAGGGGATTGGTTCCAGAACCCCCTGCAGATACCAAACTCCAGATGCTCAGGTTCCCTATAGAAGATGGCATACATCAATGCATACAGTCAGTCTTCTGCTGATTTACTCCCAGTCTTAGATTGAAAACAGTACAGGTACTTATTAAAAAGTGGACCTGTGCAGTTCCAACTCACGTTGTTCAAGGCTCCTGTATATGCTTGTTTAGGCATAGAAAAAATGTCTAAAGAACCCCCATTAAACTTAACAGTGGGTACCTCTGAAAAGTAAATTTTAAAGATTTATTTTTATTGTTTTTTGACAGAGTGAGAGACAGACAGAGTGAAATAGAGAGAAGGGGGAGGGCCCAGAGCAGTCTCCATAGTTGACAGCATTAGTTTTCCAAATAGTTTCACTACACAGGTGGGCAGACCCCAGTTCAGCATGTGGGTCCACATGGGCTGGGCCCAGAATTTGATCCTTGGGCTCCAGGGCTGCAAAGCGAGCGCTTAAGCCGCTGAGCCATCCCAGCTTCCCCTGAAAAGTAAAATTTAGAATGATGAGTGCGGAGAGATAATGTTCACTTTTGATGATGTGTATATGGGGGCTGTCCGGAAAATATCCAGCCATATAATATGAGAAATAGAGGCATTTACCATATTTTCCGGCGTATAAGACAACCGGGCGTATAAGATGACCCCCTAATTTTACAGTTATAACATAGGTTTAGGCCTGTATAAGACTACAGCCTTGGAAGTGGGGGGTAGTCTTATATAGCGAATATAGGCCTAAACCTATGTTTTAACTATAAAATTAGAGGGTCGTCTTATACGCCGGAAAATACGGTATGGCTGGATTTTTTTCAAACAGCCCTCGTATATTCCTATTTTGTTGACTATCTATGATTTCCTGATTTTTAAATATTATTTCTATTGTACATAAAGATGAGCAAATTAAAGCTCAGAGTAGTTAAGTTATTGGCCCGGGGTTTTATATAGCTGAGTGGCAAAGCCAGGATTGAAATTCAGATCTGTCACAGTAGGGGCCAGGGGCATAATGAGTTTGGCATGTATGTGGTCCTAACCTCTAGATTTGCTCCTGAATAGAAACCCAAGCTGCGAGGTCCATCAAGAGCCAGTAACATACACAGCCATTGACCCTGGCCTACAAGATGCTCTTCACCAGTGTGTCAACAGCAGGTGCAATCAGAGGATGGAAAGTGGGTAAGCATGCCCAGTGCTTACTTTACTTCCACAGAATGGTTAGTAAAGAATAGTGACCAGCAACCGCACTGAGATTTTCTAGCTGATATTTATTATTTCCATTCTTTGTGTTTTAAAAAGTAATACCTCTTTTTTAGACCCAAAACTGATTTCCATAGCCTTTTATCCCCCAGGGTTTAATGTCCAGTGTTAACTCATTACAGCTAGTTAGCATTTGTACCATATGCTAAGATCCTCATCTGTGGGTGGGAAAGTTATTTTTGAAATAAAATGTGAAAGTAAATGTGTGAGGGGACATGGCATGAAGGAACAAGGGCAAGAGGCAAGAACTTATAGATTTCAGAACCAGAACCCAACCATCAAGACTCTATGTGGGCTATATTGAAGCTTACAGTTTTCTTTCTCAGAAGGTAGGTATGTTCATGGTAGTTTTCAGAACTGAAAACACCATGTGCCCTGCTCCAGCCCCCTCGTCCCCAGAGTGTTGGGAAGTAGGCATCATGGGAATAGTGGCCGTGGTAGCCTAAAGGGGTGGGAGCTGGGTGATTGGGTCATATTGTAGATGCAGGTTGCCATTTGATTAAATAATTAGTGAGAGAAGGGGTGGTAAGTTCTACTTTTGCTATATATTTTGGTAAATGAATGATAGGGCATCATATAAATTGAGCTGTTATACGGGAACCAAATCAATTAAGTTTGAGAAGCACTGCATATACGGTATTCTCTTAGAGAGTCTTAGTGCACCTAACATATTAAAAGTTCTAAGAAATCAACAGTAAAAAAAAAAAAGTCTATAATTTTCTAGTGCTTTCCAAAATTATTTTACCATTGTCTTTCTTCCTTCCTTTTTTTCCTAATGCCCATATACTTAAGTGATGGTATGCTAAAGTCTAATGAACTTTGGGATCATTTGGTCTTTTAAGATGATTTTGAATAATGCTGCACTCATCCATGATATGTGGATTTCATGGTTTGATTCACAGAGAGCAGTTTTATTTTTCTCATTTCCAAGTTGCGGTATGTAGATTATCTGTTCTCTGGCAGATTATTGCTATTCTCAATTTTGTAAGGAAAAGAAACATGCTCAAGGAGTTTATAGCATAGTAAGTCATGGAGTTGTTGAGAGCTGTCTGATGCCCAGGCCCACGTGCTCTGCCCTGCCCTGACATAGCTTTCTAGAACACTCAGCATTGTCTTTCTGGCAGGGACTGTTTTGGTGTGCTGGATTGTGAATGGTGCATGGTGGACAGCGATGGAAAGACTCACCTGGACAAATCCTACTGTGCACCCCAGAAAGAATGCTTTGGGGGAATTGTGGGAGCCAAAAGTCCCTACGTTGATGACATGGGAGCAATAGGTATGTTTGTTGGGAATCCATAATAATTTGATTCTTGAATATACATTTTCCTGTCTATATACTCGGACAGAAATCTTAAAATGATCCTCTACCCGACTTCCCTGATTCCTTTGCCAGTAGTTTATAGTTACAAAACCAGCACAGATAATTACCTTCAAAGCTGGCCAGATACTCTGTGCAGAGCAAGCAGCCATCTGTCCTGCCAAATTTTGCAAGCCTGGAATTTGTTCCCATAAAGCTTGGTCTGAGAAATATCAGGCCTGATTTCCATGTGGCTGAACTCTAGAGTTTGTTTGAATGTGAATCCCAGCTGTAGGAAGAACAGGGCCAATGATGGTAGAATAACTATTGCACGTC
This sequence comes from Craseonycteris thonglongyai, assembly GCA_004027555.1. Taxonomy (NCBI): domain Eukaryota; kingdom Metazoa; phylum Chordata; class Mammalia; order Chiroptera; family Craseonycteridae; genus Craseonycteris; species Craseonycteris thonglongyai. The sequence goes on from PVKE010002150.1 coordinate 57,789, forward strand.
TATTTCCTTCTACAGCCTCCCCTTAAAACTTTTGCAAAGGCAGAAATTTTGTGGCTGCAAATCATTATTTAGGGCCTTGGCATCATGAGAAGCCAGAGCTACCCAATGAAGCTGGAGTGTCTTAGGGTCAGGGACAGGGACACTATAGGAAAGAACATTGCAGGCCCAGAGACCTCACAATATTACCTGCATCCCTCAGTGAGATTTTCTTCATGTTTTTCTGGAGTTAGCACAAACTGCTAAAGCCTAGCTAACAGGTGAAGCAAATATTTAAACCTTTAGTTAATACCTTGATTTCTTTTTTTAAATTAAGCTTTATTTTATTTTTATTGTTTTTTGTTTTGGTTTTTTTTGACAGAGTGAGAGACAGAGAGAGATACAGAGACAGAGAGAGAACTAACCTGGGGGCACTCCCCAGTTGAGCACATGGGTCCGCACGGGCCGGGGCCGGGATTCGATCCTGGGTCCCTGGCGCTGCAAAGTGAGCGCTAAACCCACTGAGCCATCCCGGCTTCCCAATACCTTGATTTTTAAGACCTCTTCACATTAGCCTGTCTGTAGAAGCAAAACTCATATGTGAGAAAAGGTTCTGAGCTCACATATTACTTCAGAACCAGGTTAGGACATAGTAGAAGTAACCTTATTCTAAGAAGTCACTGTATATGCCCACCAGCAGTTTTCTACTCTAAAAGATGCAAATAGTGTTTTAAAGGGAACCCATAGCTTTGAGATGCAATCTTTTTAGCACATATTGATTGAACCTAGTGCCATTTATTTCCGTGAAATCAGTCACATGATCCCCAAAGAAGCCCACATTGTTCTCCCTTACTGGGTGACTTTTCTTCCTAGTGTCCCACACCCCAGGGAGCTCAGCTCTCAGCAATGGGCACGTGTCTTAGTGAGTCTCATCCCCTCACTTACTTGTTTACCAGATCTTGCTCATTGTGTTCTTGCTCTACTGAGCAACCAACATTTAATTTGAGAACCAAGATTAAACGAAGCCACAGCCCCCACGTTCTGGTGGATCTGCTTTGAGGAGTTCAGAGCTTAAAGCAGCTGTTCTTACCTTCACCAAACCTATTCCTGCTCTATTTCTTCCCCTCTCAATTCCATCTCCACCTCCTACTACATGTGGAAATTCTTTACAAGGGATGTCCGTCTGTTTATTTTCATGAAGGTGATGAGGTGGTTACACTGAACATGATTAAAAGTGCCCCTGTGGGTCCGGTGGCTGGAGGCATCATGGGATGCATCATGGTCCTGGTCCTTGCTGTGTATGCCTACCGCCATCAGATTCATCGCCGGAGTCATCAGCACATGTCTCCTCTCGCTGCCCAAGGTGAGCTTGAAACGGAGCCCAAAGCCCCTGCAGGAGACAGCAGCCTGCCTTAGGTTGTTCCAAGGCTGGAAAGACAGTGGCCAATTGTGTAAGCCTCTCAACAGATATGAGAACCGTGCTGCATTCTCAGCTTCCTTGGAGTAGATGCAGACGTCCCAGAAGCCTGCTTTCCTCCTTCAGCCCCTTTTGAGTCCCCAGAAGGTCCCCCGATCCTCTCTCTCACACAGCACTCACCCGCCACAGCCTGCCTCCGGAATCGGCCAGCCCGGGGAGCTGGAATGCTGGGTGGGAAGCTTTGTTCTTCACTTAGCTCAGATGTGTTGCCTTTGCTGTTCCAAAAAGCCTGGCAAACCAACCAAACCCCAGGTCACTATTGGCAGGAAAATGAATCATTCTGCTGCAGTTGTTATTACATATTGTATTCACAGGAATGATCACATCTCTTAAATAGGAAAGGTAAATGAAGCCAGCTACAAAACGATGACTCCGTAGCCATGGCTCTCATACCACGAGTTCAGTGTGGTATTTGTTCCTTTGCAAGGAACATACTCATTTAATGATTGTTCCCCTCCTTCCTAAAAGGGCCCCAGGGTGTGTGAACCTGAGTTTTCTGGAGATAAGGCTGACTCGGCATTCTCCCTGGACTAGGTCACCCTTGCAGCAGTCAAGACAGGGAGTTGTTCACAGGTGTCACGGTGGCTGCAGTCCCGATGGGGCGGCCATGTGGTAAGGCTGCCTGGGTCAGTAACAGGGCTAATCACAAAGCCCTTTCCCCTTGGTAAGATTTGGTTAGACTGTGGATGACTTCCAGTCAGTGTTGCCTTATGCCTGACCTTTTATGAGTTTGTGTAACATCGTGTTGTCCACACAACTGCGGCTTTAGACCGCCTCCCTTCTGTTTCATGTATTTTAGTAGAAGATTCAAGTTCTCATAGCCTCTACCAACTTTTCTCCTCTCCAAAAATCAGTTTAAATTGCCTCTCTTGATTATTTACATCTTATTCTCCCTCTTCTGATTCCTGCTTCCTCCTCTTTTAAAAAAACGAGAGAGAGAGAGCATCAGTTCATTCTCTTCCTAAATAGGATTCATTCTTGATGGAATGCTGTCACCCAGCCATCAAACAAGCACGCTGCAGGGTATTAAAGTGGCTGGTTTTGTTTGATTAAATAGTCATGTTTCTCTCTCTTTAATGATGGGTAGAAATGTCAGTACGTATGTCCAACCTGGAGAATGACAGAGATGAAAGGGACGATGACAGCCACGAAGACAGAGGCATCAGTGAGTATGCGAGCTGCCCCGCTGCCATGCTTGGCAGCAGGAGGCTAAGCCAGAATAAATATTCCTTCTTATATCCTTTTGCTTGCATTAAAATTTAAGAAGCTTTGACATGATGGGGTCTTTTCCACCCATTTTTATTAGACACATAAGTGTAGTAGGTGTTTGCTTTGTTTTAGAAAATCTCAAAAGATTTTATGATGTTCTTTTTTGTATGAAGTGCTTTGGCCTAAAACACGTCATCCTTCCCTTTCTTTTTCTGCCTCATTACTGTCCAGCAGGGGTCTTAGAAAGGGAATCATGAGGTGTGTATATTTTTAAATCCCTGAACTTATGTATACAATTCAGAGGGGCGGGGGGGGGGAAGCATTTCTTTAATGAAAGAGAGTTCCATTAGTGTTGAGACACCTTGGTCTTCAACTATTTAGAGCAAAACCAACATCTCTATTCTCAGAGGTTTTTTTTTTTAAATACTTAGTCTAGTTCTCCGCAGAGTAACTCCCAATGTGTGAATGAGCTTGCTCAGAGAAAAGGTGTTTGATAACTAAGGGTGCTGGCATGAGAGTGACTAATCCTCCTTGCCTTCCACAGTCAGCAACACTCGGTTTATAGCCGCAGTCATCGAACGACATGCACACAGTCCAGAAAGGAGGCGTCGCTACTGGGGTCGATCGGGAACAGAAAGTGATCATGGTAAGGCCTAGCTTCCTGCATGTGAGAAACTGAGGAGCCTGGTAGACTCCTGTGGGCCCAGTGCTCACACCCATCCTTTTCTCCCTTTCCTGTCCTATGCTCAAGTAAATTGTCTTGACATAGTTTTCCAAAAGGGCACATGGCAACATGGCACTTTTATAAGAGCTCAGGATAGTCTTGCATAAGTCTCGGCACTCCCAGGCATAAGTGATCGGCACACAGATTGCTTCCTAGGTTTTCTCCATGAATAAGAATTCAGATTGTCTAAATGGAACCTGGTTACCGCCCCACTTGAGTCTCAGTAAATTGACCTCGCAAGTCTGACTGCCCAGTGTTGGTCATTGGTAAACACCAGTGTCGTCCGGGACTCCCCCAGCCACATACTTCTGGGATGTGACAAGAGTCCATGCTGTCTTCTGGCTTTCCCCACCATTACCTCAAGCCTTGCCTGCAAGGACCTTAGCACTGAGATTGGAAGGATGATTAAACAGAAGGTGGAGGCTAAGGGGCAAAAGTGTATGAAGTCATGGAGTTGTAAGAAGTGCCTGCAAGATGCTCAGGAGGGCTTGGGGTCGAATTGTGAACAGATGCCAAGTGCTGAGTGCAGAGTGGGTGTTGAAATGATAAAGTGCACATGCTGTCCCAAAGAGTTGGCTACCACATAGCTTCTCACCTTCCCAGTGTCCATATGGCTTGTCACAGAGAACAGCAGATGTGTCGAGCTCTGTAAGTACCAACATCACCTCCAGGGTTCCACAAAACTATACTAGGAGTGGTAGGACTTCTCCTGTATTGTAAAATCTTGCTATTTTCCATATCGCTGTTTAATTTTCCAGAAATCTTTATTTTCTTCCCAGAATCAGGGTTTTTTTTTTAAATGCATAGAGAATGCATTTATGCCTTTAGATTCTGCTTTCTCCACATCTACTCTGAAAAGAAAAAAAGAAAAACATGTCTTCAAACAGAGTGCTCTCACACCTGTGCTAAAAAATGCAGGAGCAGATATTCGCCAAAGCAACCTATGTGGCCTTTTATACAACTGCCAGGTATTCAGACTCCCTTTGGAAAACAGTAGAAGCTGAAGCTCTTGATTTGTAAACTAGAGAATGTTAATTTGGGCTTTGAATGACATTGTTCCCGGCAACTAAATAGAAACTTTGGGTTTCTATGGAGAGTCAAAGCAGAACTTAAATTTTTCAGTTTCTTTGACTTTCTGCCTTTTTTCCCTAAAATCCTTTGAACATTCATAAATGTATTCTGCCAGGCAGTTCTGTGCCTCTTCTCCTTTGAATAATAAAACAGGTTTGAGGCTACTAAAGTTCAACAGAAATCATTTCTTATTCAGCAGAAATACTGAGTCCTTTCTCTCTCCCTCCTCTCACAGAAATGTCTTCAATGCAAAATTAGAGTGACGTTGATGTTCCATTAGCTCTCTCATTGTCTTAGTAAAATGGCATATGAAGCAACAGCTTAGATAAAAGGAATAGTGCAGTGTCAGTATCTGAAAGCCATGGACTCTAGCTAAAGGCTTGCTTTCTACCATTTTTCACATTAATTGGATCCTGTTATCCCCAAGGAATGAAAAATAGTTTCTCTTTCAGACAGAATGCAACCCTAAAAGAAGTGGAAAACATTGACATGCCACATAATTCCAAATGCACCACAAAATCAATAGCATTTTACTACATGTTGTCATATCTCTGAACCTGGATGGTGGGTCATTAAATTGGTGGCATCAAGTTAATGTCCCTGAGATGCCTAAAGGATAAGCCATATATATACATTAAAACAAGGGTCTGGTCTAGTTGTTCAGTCAACATGCTACTTGCTCCTGTGTGCCTTCTGTTTGGTTACTACATTGGGTATCCGTTGTTTGCTAGGCACAGGGGAGGAAGTTAGAGAAGGAGATGCCTCATTTCTGCGATGTAGTGTGGCATTAAGAGCTTATATAATACAGTCTAGTAGAGCTTACTTGAAATCCTACCTCTCCCCTTCTTTACAACTTGTGAGACCTTAACCAAAGTGACTTTGACAACTATTTTTTTTTAAAGATTTATTTTTATTGTTTTTGACAGAGAGACAGAGAGATACAGAGACAGAGACAGAGAAAAGGGGGAGGGCCCAGAACAGTCTCCACAGTCGCACATCATTGGTTTTTCCACATAGTTTTGTTCCACAGGTGGGCACGGGGCTGCACAGGGCAGGAGCTGGGCTGGGGTCTTGCCCCTGTGAGAACTGAACTGAGGGCACTCCCCAGTTCAGCATATGGGTCCACACAGGCTGGGGCCGGGGCCGGGATTCGATCCTCGATCCCTGGGGCTGCAAAGTGAGCGCTTAACCCACTGAGCCATCCCGGCTTCCCCCAAAGTGACTTTGGACCTCAGTTTCCTAATTACTAAAACAGGATGAGAAATTCCTCCCCAGTAAAGGTGTGAGGATTACATGAAATAATGTATGGTAGGCATGAGCTCACAGTAGACCTCCCACCTCCATCCCTACTCTGCCCTCAAGGAACGTACAGTCTAGGAGGAAACGGTACATGAATGCATATATTCATAAAACTGATAAAAGGCTGAATATGGCAGCTTTCTTAAAGGAGTGGAACACAGAAGAAGCTGGAGAGATAGTCCTCTTTTATCTGCAGGTAAATCGTGGAAGACCCCGGGGTGAAAGTGGCATCAACACTGGCCCTTGAACTTGTAGGATTGTAGCCCCGTGATGTGCTACCCAGTGAGCATGTTTCTATGAGAATCCTTGGGTCTAATACACAGAAGGACACTCAAAAGAATGAAATAGATACAAGGGCTGTCCAGAAGGTATCCAGGTGACCGTTCTCATGATATTGACAATGGCTGGATTTTTTTCCAGACAGCCTTGTAAGTATGTAAGTACTGAACAGACTAGACTTTTGTGCTGTGGTTCAGATTGGTGATGTTCATACAATTAAAACTGAATGTTAACCAGGTTAAACTAAGAAACTTTCAGGCTACATTTTTATTTAGAAATTGTTTGTGTAGCCGACAAAGGAGTTTTGTATTTTAAAGGAATCTAATTTTACTTTTTGCATCTTAAAAAAAGAAATCTCTACTCAAAATAAATGTTGTTTTTGTCTTACACTAAGACCACTTAGAATAACTGTTTTCAGCACTCAGCTAATAATTGATACTATCAGAAGTGGAGGTTAAAAACAATTACTACCTATCTGTAATTTTAATTATATGTGTATCTGCTTTGCCCATTCTTGAAAATATCATGTTCTGCCTAATCATCTACTGGCTTATATTTAAGTTAAAAACCACCAATACACGAGAGCTATCTAGAAAAAATCCAGCCGTTGTCAATATAACAAGAGCAGTTACATGGCTGGATGCTTTCTGGACAGCTCTCATATACATTTGTTCCTTGTGAATCTGTTTTGTTTACCATCTCATTAGAAACTTTATGCATATGTTTATTAAGTAATATTTTTTTTCTTTGTAAAAGGGAAATTTTCCCCTAGTGAAACAGATTCCAAAAGATTCAAAAGGCAAATGACAAACCTTTAAAATGTGGTAAAAAACTACACAGTACAGAGAACATTTTCTAGAGGTGTGCAGATTTTGTCCTGCAGTTACTTTCTGCAACCACAGGGTGGTGAGTGGGTTTCCAGAGGGACCTAACATCCCTAAACCATCGGGAGAGGTTTCTTAGGAACCATCAGCTAAATATGTATAAGCAGAATACCAAAGAAGGAAAAAGCCTAATCTGGACTCTTCTCTTCTTAAAGGATGCCTGACCTCCTTCCTGGAGACTATTTCTTGCTGGAGAATGTCTTTGCAGAGATCCTTTCTGCATACTCCTTGGGACAGTAAAGAAATTTTTGTTTTGAAAGTGTTTGTAAATCATCTTTTGTTTTTAAATAGTGCTTCCTCCATGAGTCACAGACTCAGTCTGTCTTATTCATCACTGTTCCCAGTACTAACCAGAATGGCCTGGCACTGAGTAAACATTCAATTAATTTGTTAAGTGAGGGGTATGTGTTTGGCTTTCTCCTAGTTTTCCATGACTTGCTATTTCCTCCCTCCAGATTTTCATTAATTATTGAGATGGGGGAAGCTGAGTAAGTTACAAAAGGATTAAGCAACTCAAACAGAATGGCCCCAGAGTGAGGGGTTCACTTTGGAAAGGGTTCTGCTGGGGTTCTCATCAGAAAGCATCAGGAGAAATGGGGGTGCCACCAAGTTGGTGCAGAGACAGCTGCACCATTACCACCATTTTGGGCTTATGGCTGGTCAGGTACAGAGTACCCCAGGACCCTAAATCAGAATCCCTGGACAGGGCCCAGGGAATCCTAGAATGTCTTTATTATTAGGAAGACTGGTAAGTGTCAGCACAGATAACTAAAAAAATTATTTGATGCCTTTGCTTAGGGAATATGGTATATGATTTTTTTTTTTTTTTTAGTTAAATGCCCACTTTGTATGAAGCATCATGTTGAATATTGGGAGTACAAAGATAAGTAAGTCCTTGTGCTGTAGGAAAGGAATTGCTAATGGATAGGACAGCCCTATATTTTATTATAATATGGTAAAATCTAAGATAGCATGCACAGAATGCCATTTAAACTCCCAGAAGGGGCACCAGATCCCACGTGGGTTGGCAGGACAGGAGGTTGGGAAGATTGGTTGGAAATTTTTCCCAGAGAAAACTTTCAAACCCAAGTGTGAAGCACAGTAGCAAGATGAAAGAAGGTGGGAAATTGATCCAGGCAGAAGGGCCACCGTGAATTTTATATCATGGATGCAATAATGAATTGTCAGTTCCTGTGGGTGCATATACATGAGCGGAGGCAGGAGGCTGTCCAGGAATTTGGAGGCAAGATGAAGGCAGCCTAGCACTAAAGCTTGGCCAAAAATAATCAACACAGACACCGAAGTTTTGTTCAAACCAAGTTTCCCACTTTAGTCTCTTATATGTGGAGCATGGCTGGTTTAAGCACACGTAGCACTTTGGAACTGAGGTTGGAGAGCCTACCTCCAGTCTCCCGGTCCAGACTGAGCACCCTGCCAAAGCTGAAAAGCTGAGAAGCGCTTTCTGGCTCCTGATCTCTTCATCTTGGGTGAACGCATCACAGTTTCCCCAGCCTCTGGGCCTAGAAATCTTGACCTTACCCAAGGATGTCAGCTCTCCTGGCATCTGCACCAGATGAATTCATTTGGTTGCCAAATTCAGTCTCAAATCCAGCAGCTGTTCAACTTAAACACTGCAACTGTCCCACTTCAAGTCCTCAACAGTGGTCTTCTAGGGCTGATGCTCCAGCCCCCTGTCCTCTGAGCCTCTGATTCCTCTTTCCTTCTGTCCATCTTCCTCATTGCCACAAGTGGTCACCTGAAAGCACACATTATGTCATTGCCATCCCTCCATCCCCCTCCCATTACCAAGTCCTAACTCGTGACTTCAGCCAGCCTTCTGGATCTGGTCTCAGCCTGTGTGTCCAGTCACATCTCCACATCTTTCTCCACATACCAAGCTTTTCAGCATTCTCCAAATGCACTACAGCCTTTCCAGCTGTGTCTTTGCATGTGCTCATCGCCCTGCCTGTTGCGCCTTTCCTCCATCCCCGGCTCTTCCTACTGAACCTGTGATGGCGACTTCAAGTGCTGCCTCCTCACATCTAATCAAGTTACTCAGGTTGGGGGTTCATTTTTGTAGACCTCTGTTTTAGCGCCTCTGTCCCCACTTCTGGACTGGGCTTCTTAGGAGCTGGGGCCTCACCCCACCCATTTTTCTGTTGAACCCCTAGCCTGGCACACAGAAGGCACTCCCTAATGGCACCACATAACATCAGTAAACTCCCTATTCTGCCCTGACATCTCATGACATCTCTGATTTTGTGACACACAGACTTTCCAAAAAAAGGTATACAAAAGTAAAATTTATGCTCTTCCCTGAGACTTGGGAGCTTCAAGTCTTTCTCCATTATCATCCTGACTCAAAGTCGGTTTCTTTTAACCACCGCTAACCCCCACAGCCCCCCACATCTAATTACTTACCAGCTTCTATTATTTCCTCCCCAAAGATCTCTTTTAAATCTGTCCTATCCCATATCCCTAGTTTTAATTCATCTCTCATCTGGGCTGTTAAAATGACCTACTTTCCCCCTCTCTCTTTTTTAATTCTTCTTCCAAATTGCCACCAGAACTCTCTTTTTAGAACACAGAAATGGGGAAGCCGGGATGGCTCAGTGGGTTGAGTGCTCGCCTTGCAGCCCCGGAGCCCAAGGATCGGATCCTGGCCCTGGCCCATGCGAACCCATATGCTGAACTGGGGAGTGCCCCCAGTTCAGTTCTATGTGGGAGGCCCCCAGCCGAGTTCCTGCCCTATGTAGCCCCTCGCCCACCTGTGAAGTGAAACTATATGGAAAACTAATGCTGTTAACTACGGAGACTGTTCTGGGCTTTCCCCCTTTTTTCTGTCTCTCTGTGTCTATCTCTCTCTGTCAAAAAACAATAAAATTAAATCTTTAAAACACAGAAATGATCATGCCATTTGGTGGGGGGGAGGGGGGAAGTTCTCATAATTTTTTATATCATCTCTTCGTTTTCTAAGCTTTGGCACAGCTCTTACATTCTGACATAACTTTCCACCTTTCCTCTGCCCTATTCTGTAGCTACCTCCTAGCACTCATCCTAGCTACATAGCACACAGTGGCCTTAAGTTTATACACTGTGCTCGTCTGTTCTTTTACTGACATCCACTTACCAAGCTCCTACTCATTCATTTAAGCCCCACTGAACTATGAGTTCCTCTATGAAACTTTCTCATTTCCCTAGCCGGAACTAGTTAATCCCTGTCTTGGATTTCAGTTATACCTCAATTATAGCACTTAGCATTATCTGCATTAGAGGAAGCCTTGCCTCATCCTTGGTTGTGAAATCCTTAAGGGAAAGAGACATCTCTTATTCATATTTCATAGTCTCCCTCTTCAGCCCCATTATGGTCTTCAATAAATGAATAATTGAATTGAACTATGTTAATGCTTGTTCTATTTCTCAAGCACTAACTTTGACCTCCTTGTGCAGGGACCAGGTGTTTGCCTTGGTGTCTTCTGCAATGCTGTACATAGTAGGTGCCCGGTAAATATTTGTTGTGTTGAACTGACTTAAATAATTCTGTAAATTTGAGAAATGTTTCATTGAAGACAGAAAATTACCCTTCTCGTTTTTACATGGAGTGTACCTTTTTCCAACCACCAACTATTCCTGCTTGGCTGTATGCAAGTACATCAGTTTTGCAGCCATAAATGTGACTAGCACTACCCACGGGTGAGCGTTGATTGATGCTAACTGTAGATGCTGCAGAAATATTAATGAGCTGTCACTGCTCAAAAATTTTAAAGGGGATTTTTGCAATATTTAAAAACATGCCAGAGTTCTTAGAATGGAATCCTTTGATCAGCAAGGGCATTTTCTTTTGAAACATGTGTTACTTAGAATACCAAAAGAAATTAATCTTTAACTACCACAAGCCAACTTACACAGGGAATAGTTGATTTCCTTGCTAGTTGCCATGGGTGTATGTGGAGTTAGTGTTTCATTACTGGCACTTTAGGCAAGTTCATTAACCTCTGATTGTCATTTCCCTCACCTGTAAAATGGATATTAAAATACATGCCTTGCTGGTGTGCGGGACGTACGTCCGTGCCCACCACGGAGCCTGTGTACCGAGCACGGTGGCAATGGTTTCCCTTCTCACTGTGGCATCACATGTGAGCATTTTGAAGCCCGGCTTTTTCCACCAGCACTCAAATGACCTGAGTCTTATTAGGACCTTTTTCTTGAAGCTGCCTCTTTTTTTATTTTTCTTTAAAATAAAAAATAGTCTAAATCTTATCTCAGGGAAAAATTGTAGAAGGATTGTTCCCCAAATGTTATTGGTCATTATCTGTGGATCAGATGGGATGTAAACTGATTTTAGTTTTTGTTTAGATGGTTTGGGGAAAGGATTCTTGTATATTTTTTTCTTCCCATACTTTCTCAGTTGTCTAAAGTGATTAGGTATTTCTTGTAAGAAATAGTCAACAAAAGAGCTCTTTAAATATAAGTTACTTTACCGTCTGCCGACAGCCCGCATACATCTGCACCTGTGTAGCAAGAGGTAGGAACGCCTCGCGGTGCCTTCAAAACCTTGAGTGGCATCTCCTCCCTGCGCCTGGAAGCTCTCAGCTGCTGATTTGTTTTGTTCATTTTCTAGGCTACAGTACCATGAGCCCTCAGGAAGACAGCGAAAACCCTCCGTGCAACAATGACCCCTTATCAGCAGGGGTCGATGTGGGGAACCACGATGAGGACTTGGACCTGGACACGCCGCCTCAGACTGCCGCCCTCCTAAGTCACAAGTTCCACCACTACCGCTTACACCACCCCATGCTGCATCACAGCCACCACTTACAGGCCGCCGTGACGGTCCACTCCGTGGATGCGGAGTGCTAACGATCCCCTCACCTCTGAGAAGGTGGGACCTGGGAGACACAGAACCATCTGGAGGGGGAAGAGCCAGCACAAAGTCCACAGCAAGAAACCCCTCGTGTTCGGGCTGTGTGCAGAGCAGGTTCACTCATTTCCTGCCTGTTAATGTGTTTGAAACAACAAAGTCGCACTTGTGAAGGTGCGAGGCTGGTTCTGGAACGGAGGGGAAATTAGCCTGATGAATGAACCTGCCATAATCCTAACGGAATGGAACAGAAGGCAAACCTCCAAACATAGAGACGAAACCTATAAACGAAACCTTGGGAACCTTCGTTGAGCTGAGCCAGAGGAATGCGCCGAGGCGCCAGAGACATTGGGCTCTCCTTAGCTGGAAGCCAGCAGAGTGCCAGGACCCTGCGCTTTGAGGATTGCACTGTGTTTCTTAGCGGTACTGAGATACCAGTTGCTGTGTGGAGCTCAAGTAAGCTCTAAATGATACATCTCAAGACTTCTAAGTAAAAGGATTATTTTTCTACTATTTATTGAACTTTCAAACATTCTCAAACTGTGGGGGAAAGAAAAGGAAACACATGAGAAATTTTCATCCATTATCCCTAGCTGTTCTGTGTGTAATGAAGTGGTCCCTGACTCAGGAGGTTCTGTTTCTTATTCAGCTGATACCATCCCACTGCCCTACTCCACAGAATGGGAAAATGAAGAAATTGTTCTCTCTGACTTGTTTACATACATTTTCTTTAGAACGTCATTTCATGGAAACACATCTTTATTTGTAATGCAGTATTCTTTCTCTGTGTTTGACAGAGGTGGGGAGGGGCGGGGAAATCCAAGACACTTTTTTAAGGAAATGTCATGTTTCTTTTGATCGCACTTCCTCTCCCCATGCCCTGCTTTTCTTACGTTTCTATGAGACCTGACATTACTACCCCAGCCTTTCAGCTAACAGAGGGTCGTGTTTATTCTCCTTGTTTCAGAGACTCTAAATTTTTAAATGTCCCATTTTGATTCTGAGAATACTGAATAGATAAAGGAAGACGTTTTTTTAAAATTCAAAATTTTGATGGTGTATTAAAGGTTTCTTTTGAAATCCTAGTTCAAAGTTGCTGACAGTTATTCGAGAAGTTATGCACCGAACAACTTTGTGATGTATACAGAGATTAATCAAATCTGGCTTATAATATAACATGGGGCATTGTAATTTTAAAGTAGTGTTCTAATTACGGTGGTGTATTTTAGATTCACATTTTGTGATCCCGATATGTTGTAAAGACATTCTTGCACCATGTGTGTGGTAAATCTCCATTTATATGTAGTTGGAAAAAATTCACTGAATAATAATGTATTGATAGGGTATTATGATATAATGTAAAAAACAATTGGTTCTTCAGCAGTACAGGAAGTAAACTCTGTGTGTTCTATCAGGAAACCCCTTCGTACTGTGTATAAAATTGCAGTCTAGTGGAATAAACTGTATGAATGGACGATTTTAGTGCTTGTGGTGATTTGTTAATGTACCACTTCTTGAGCCTCAGGGCCAATTACATTCACTTTGTAACCTAGCAGATCAGTTGCCAAACTGAAAGTAGGCCTCCTTCCAAGGCCACCGTCAGCTTCAGGGACTTCGTGACCATCTTGAATATGCATAGAAATTTAAGAATGTAATGGGATAAAATTAAAAGCAAATATTTCCAAATTTGTGGAACATTGCTCCCCTTCCTGAGCATCTAAATTGTGTAATTAATAATGAATAAATGGTTATTGTCTAACTGATGGAAAGAATGGATGACTTTCCTGTCTTCTGGAAATTAAACCTCTCCTTGGGATGCTGGTTTTTTTCCTAAAGTTGAGAAACTTTGTATTATGACGCTAGCTTCTTGGTGGGGGTGGGAGAGGGGGGGTACGGTAATGTTTTCAAGAAAAGAATCACAAAATGTAGCACTTAAAAATAAAATCTGTCACAGCGTACTCAAATATAATAACAGAAATGCATTTTGTGTTTTTCATGATGTGTCTCCCTTGTCCTGAACTTTAGGGAAAAGTGCCCGGATGCTTACCCCTGAATGAGAAAATGTAACTGTCACAGTTCCTGTAGAGCAGGACATACAGGTTTGTGAAGTTTGGGTTGAAGTCTTGATCTTCTACGTCACCTATTTTTGTCGTCTTTTGTAAGTGTTGCATATAATGTTGTTGGCACATTTATTATTCATGTTCTTGTTGTTACTTAAAAGGAAAAATATATTTTTGGAAACTTTATTATGGTGACCGGCCAGTATTGTTGCCCTTTGCCCCTCCAGTACCATGGCTTTGTTAAGCATGAGTCTCCTTAAACTCCCAGAGGGAGGTCCTTTCGATGCCTTCTCAGTCACTTAGGCCTCTTCATGCCTGTAATCTATAGTGTTATCAGTGTTGACAAGCACCAAGAGCTAAGGCTGTCCCAGGTCATTTTATATAGCTAGAAAAAGAAATTCAATAGTCATGGCCCAAATAAAACAGGGTTCAGACCCATCCTAGTTCTCATGGTATATATTTATCTGCTTTTCAGATACATTTATTTTAGAAATTTTAGAAAATGTCATTTTTCTCCTCTACTTCTTTATTTAATTTGAATGCTCAACTAAACCCCATTAATATTTTTATTTGAAAAACTCTGTCAAATTTAGTCAGGTTTATTTTACATGTCACAGTGGCTGGCATGTGGAAAGGACTCATGGAAGATTGCTTAAGCTTGTTTCCCTGAGGCAATGTACTGCTCTAATGATTACATTTTAAAAAAATGTATATCTGGTAGAATAATCAGAACAGACCAGCCCAATCTCACCTCTGCCCTTTTTGGTCTGTTTCTAAACAGAGAAGTGGAGATTTTATTGTCTAAAAGACCATGCCATATTCAGAATTTTTTTTCTAATTTTCAGCAAAAAAATCAAGTTGAAAGATACATTTCTGTGGTTATTACTTACAACTGGATGAGATGGTCTGTGTAATAGTTAAGGTGTGTGTGTCAGTATATGTGGATGCTTATACATTTGAGGTTTTTCTGTTGTTTGCTTGTTTTTTCTCCAACCTCCCTCAGTCTTAAACTGCTCATAGAGCATCTTCACCATCCCTTAGTTCAGCGTTTCTTAACCTGTTTTGTTTTAAATTCAGTATTGCCTCCCTCCTAAAGAGAAAATTAAATTTAATTGAAATTCACCCTAACAAGAGAAACTAAATACTAGGGGATAAGATTTTGTTGAATAGGGTGGAGCTTTAGAAGGCTACAAACCACTATAATCTCTGATTTCCTTTCCTACCCCAGGACTTAATTTTCACCCCTTTGTGGGCAGTATCTCCCCCATTTGAGAATGTGTGCCTTAGCTGCTTTTTTAGTACTTGCTCAAGGTGAGAGTGCACTGAATTTGGAAGCAAAGAGGCCAGAGACTAAAACCAAAATGTCTGATCCCAGGCTCAGAACTTCCTTGGACTTCTTCATCTCCCTCTTTCATTTCACATCTAGTCAATGGTCAAGTCCAAAGTATTTGTGTAAACAATAGCACTTGTATTCGTCTGTCCTGTTACTTTTGTGGGACTGTTACTTTTGTAAGCTATCTACATTGTCCACTGAACCAGTAACCTCTAAACTGGTTCCTAGACTATTTTCTCCAAGTCTTTATTTATTCAACAAATATTCATTGAACTCCTACTACATATCAGGTACTGGGCTAGGAACTGAGTACACAGGAATGAGTTAAGCAGGGTGATCCCTTCTCTCATTGAATATAGACGTGAGTAGATAACAGGATTGACTCCCCAGTGTTTATCCTACTCTTCCTCCATTGTGTAGCAGTGAATGTGAGTCCAGGAGTTGACTTCAATCCTGGACTTGTATTTCTCATTAATCCTACAATTGTCATAAAGCCATCCTAGTTATTTGGTCACAAACTCAGACTCAAGTTGACCGTCATAAGGCATTCCTCTTGATGACAGGGAGAATAAGTGACCTAATCTGAATCCCACCCTACCTCTGAACTTCCACTAGAGAGATAATAAAAGGTCCTTATTTGTGTAAGACCATTGAGCTGGCGTTTTAATATCTGCACCTGAAAGCTTGAAATATGTATTTGTTGTGAAAGGATTCCCCCCATTTAATTAACACCTCCATTGCTTGCTTATTACTTATTTATAAGATTTAAGTTCTCTCTTAGCAAATATCAGTTATACAGTAGTGTTGTCAACTACAGTCACCATGTTTTGCTTCAGATCCTCAGACCTTACTCATCTCCTAGCTGAAAGTTTGTACCCTTTACCAACTCCCCCTGTTTTCCCCACCACCGCCGCCCAAATGTGGCTATTAGTTTCTTTCCTTTTTTTTATTATCCACACAATACCATGAAGTAGGTGTTTTCCTCTGTCTGGATGATTTCATTTAGCATGTTGTCTTCAAGTTCCATCCATGCCATTGCAAATGGCAGGATTTCCTTCTTTCTTATGGCTGAATGTTCATGCTTTTTTATTTACTTGTATGTTCTCTTCTGCTCTCAAGAGAAATAACTACTACTCTCACCTTAAAAAAAACAAGTCTCAGTTCAAATACAACTTCTTCCATAACCAGGTTCCTTAACCTCACCCACTTCTATGCCTGATAAAAAGTGAGCTCTGTTCCTCTAATCTTCTAAATCTGTGACTTCTGCACCAATAAGCAAGAGCTCTGGTTCGTCTTCGCTTGGATTGTTGGCTACATTTTCATAGGAACTCCTTTATAGCCCCAACGAGACTTGAGTATGCTAAGGACAAGGACTATTTTGTATTGCTCTTTGTAATGCTATTGGACCATATTTCATACTTCACAAAGCCTTAAATGTTTGTCAAAAAATTGAATTTCTAGAGTGTCAACTATAGCCATAATTAGTTATAGCACATAATAATAGGGCATTTAAAGTAGTAGATGAATCAAATTGATTTCTCCAAAATATTTGCTTAATCAATTAATACCTTTTCTTAATGAAGGTATAATGAACATAACATATTTTAGGCATACAAGATAATGATTCAATATATTTCAAAATGACCACCATGATAAGTCCAGTTAACATCGATCACCATAAATAGTTATAATTTTTTTCCCACATGATGAGAACTTTCAAAATCCACTCTCCTAGCCATTTTCAAATACGCAACACAGTATTTTAATAGCCACCATCCCTATGATTTATTGATTTTGTGACTGGAAATTTGTACCTTTTGACCCTGTCACCTATTCCACCTACCCTTCACTCTTCACATTAGACAGACAACAATTTGTTCTCTATCCATGAGCTCAGGTTTTTCAGGGTTTTGTCGTTGTTGTTGTTTTATTTTTTATTGTTTTTGACAGAGGGAGAGAGAGAGATACATAGACAGAGAGAAGGGGGAGGGCCCAGAACAGTCTCCATAGTTGTACATCATTGGTTTTTGCACATAGTTTCATTCCTTAGGTGGGCGTGGGGCTGCACAGGGCAGGAACTGGGCCGGGGTCTCACCCTGGTGAGAACTGAACTGGGGGCACTCCCTAGTTCAGCATATGGGTCCGCACAGGCCAGAGCTGGGATTCAATCCCTGGTCCTCGGGGCTGCAAAGTGAGCTCTTAACCCACTGCGTCATCCCGGCTTCACCTGTTGTTTTAAATGAAACAATTCTTAATATATTATACTAACAATACATTGTTACATATTTTAGAGATTTTTAATGTTACTGTTGATATAAAATTTTTAACAACTTTCTAAAACATAGCTTCAGTATATAACCCTTTAAAATGCAACCTGTATTTTATTGTAATAGTTTCTATGACATACAAATATACACACATTTAAGTGCAAAAATAATTTCTGTTGCTAACTTAACTGTATATTACTTTTTAAAAATAAGTTTAAATATCGGTTCTTTTGAAAAAGGAGCTTACAGATGGAAGGTTTTCAAATTCTACTTCTCATAAGACTTCTTGTATTTCTTTCACTGTATTCCCATTCTCTTTCTCAGTACTGCTTGATTAAAGTGTTTTATGTAACAACATACCCACCAGAATTACTGCCTTAAATCTTGGTCGTAGTGCTTTTTTTGTGGGGGGGCAGAGAGGGGAGGGTGAAGAGAAAGAAAGAAATTACATAACAAGAAGCTTGGCTCCTCTACAAAAGTATGTTGTTGACTTTCAGGGCTCCTTGGCAATCCTTTATCCATCTAGACGCAGTTTACTCTGTTACATTCTCCTCAAAATCTGTTCCCAAATGTTTCCACATTCTTCAGCCCTGTGCTCCATTCTGCCACAGCCACTCTGCAGCTGCCATATACGAATATTCTGCCCCTCGTGGTTGGATGAAACAACTTTTATACCAGGGGTGTCTGATCTCTTGGCTTCCCCAGGCCACATTAAAAGAAGAATTGTCTTGGGCCACACATAAAATATGCTAACATTAACAATAGCTGATGAGCTAAAAAAAAAAAAAAAATGCAAAAAGTTCTCATAATGTTTTAAGAAAGTTTACGAACTTGTGTTGGGCCACATTCAAAGCCGTCCTGGGCCGCATGCGGGCTGCAGGTTGGACAAGCTTGTTTTATATCTTTCACATTAAAATTGCTGTGAAACATCATCTTCTTTCTCTCTTCTCAGAGAAATGGTCCTACTCCTTCCCAGAGACATCCTGAGACATCCCATGTACTCTTGATAGGTGCGTCAAATGTATTAACACTTGTCCTTAGTTCCACTTCCCCAGTCAGTGGCTCCTCTTTGAGCCAAAAACAAACTCAGTTATCCCCTAGCCTACAAATACAAACCTTCCTTAAACTTGCTTTCCCCTCAGATTACTATTAGATGTCCCCTGTCTTTCTGAACCAATATTTTCAAATTGTAAAAAACAAATTTAGATTTTTAACTTAAAAATCTCCTCCCCCCACCCCCCACGCTGTCTCCCTGATGCGTACCCACCCCAGTGAGCTCATCCTTTACTGTGATTTCAGGTAGAAGCTGTAGAAGAATTTCTCCCAAGCTGCACGCTCCCCTCTCCTAAAATCTTGATGCCCTGTCCAGTTGCTTGTGATTCTCCACACAGATGTTTCCCGGGCAACTCCTCACTAGAGATTCCATCTTCCCCTCCCAACTCTGAGTCACTATCATTTCTCACCTTGACCTACACAGCTGTGTCCCCATTGTCATCCCATCTCCATTCCTGCCCCCTCCGATTTGTTCTCTATGGAGGTTTCAATGATCTTATTTTTAAGGAGGTGAATGTCATGTACCATAAAATTAACAACTTTGAACTATACAATTCAGTAGCATTTAATACATTCAAAATGTTATGCAACCATCACCCTCCATCTATTTCCAAAGATTTTTGCCACTTCAGAGGGAAACCCTACCCATGAAGCAGTCACACCCCATTTCCCCTTTTTCCTGTTTTCCCAAAACTACAGATCTACTTTCTGTTTCTATGGATTTCCCTAATCTGAACATTTCTTATACATACAATACATAACCTTTTGTGTCTGGCTTTTCACTTAGTGTAATGTTTTTGAGGTTCAACCATATTGTAGTAGCACGTATCAGTACTTGATTCTTTTTGGTGGCTGAATAATATTCCATTGTACAGAAGACCAAGTTTTGTTCATTCACCATTCAGTGGACATTTGGGTTATTTTTACCTTTTGACAATTTTATAGAGTGTTGCTTGGAGTATTTATGTACAAGTATTTGTTTGAATATCAGTTTTTAATTTCTTCGGCTATGCTCCTAAGAGTTGAAGTGCTTACCCATATGCTAATTTGCTGTTTACCATTTTGAAGAACTGCCAAACTGTTTTCTAGAGTGGGAATTTTACATTCCCACCCGCATGTACAGGAGTTCTACTTTCTCTGATTCCTCGCCAATACTTGTTGCTTTTCTTTTTAAAAATCTAATTAAATGAGTAGTCATCCTAGTGGGTATGAAGAAACATCTTACTGTGGTAGAGCATCTATTTTTTTAATGTAAAATTAAAACATGTTACTTGCTTCACATGCTTTAATATTTTACCATTGCCCCCAACCTCATTCTACCCTAGGATAAAATTACCCTAACCCCATTTTACCCATCTCTTCATTCCTGCTGTCTTTTAATTTCTTGAGTAAGCCTTCCTCAAGGCCACTGCAGGGCCTTTGCTTATGCCTGGAATACTTCATGCCAAACCCACCCTACCCAGCTCCATCCTTCACATGGATAACTATTGTTCCTCCTTATATCTAGACTTCAGTGCCACTTCCTCAGTGGCTACCCATGTGGCATTAAGTTTCACTGTACATTTCTCTACTGAGGGAATAAATTATTTAAACCCAAGACTATGACTGTTTCTGCCTGCTCACAGAGAGGGTGACGTAATGCTTAGTGCGGAAATTCATCTTTATTCTGGCCCCTTCCACTTACAGAAGGGAGAAGACTGAAACTGAATCCTCACCGGTTCTAAAGGAGGAGACTCTATTGTGTGAAATTGATCGGCATAATAAACGGGTGAATGGAGCTTCTGAAGGGACTTGGAAAGCAAAAAGCTGGGAGGTAGGTGGGGAGTCTTGAGGCAGAAAAAGAAGGCACCAAACAAGGGCTCTGGTGCCCACAGAGAAAGGTGACCAGTGAAAGTCGGTCTAGGCACCAGGTGGCAAGGAGGCTAACGGAGTGTTGAGTTTCAGTTTGTCTGGCTGTTGCGTGTGTACCACCCACTCCCCACAACTTCTTCACTGGAGTTTCATAAACACCAGCCTTGAATGAGTGTTTTCAGGGGAAATCAAGGAGAATGAGCCGCATCCTGACAGGACAGGACTGAGCAGACAGCCGAGGACAGTGGCAGGGGTGAGAAACAAACAGAACAGCTGAGTGACGCAAAAACTCAGAGCTAGAGGTGGCAGAAGCCCTGAGGAATTCACAGAAATCCTGGAGAAGTCACTGGATTTCCTATAGGACGTGGGATAAAAGCTCCAAGCCAATTTTATTTCAGTCTCTATAGCAAGTTTGACCTCAGCTGACCTCTGGATATATATGAGACATCCCCTTTGCTGTCACCACACTTAGTTATTTCTTTTATGTCTGTCTTCCCCACCAGACTAAGGTTGCCCAGGTATATCTTACTTCATACTGCATCCTAGTGCCTATCTCAAGTTCACAAAGTTATTTACTGAGTGAATAAGCTTTTTTCTGACCAGAGTTTAAGGTAGATTTAAAAAGGAACAAAATATATTAAAATGGGATAATTTTGTATTTTTTACTTAGCCCTCACCCCAAACTGGAAATAGGCACAGTTAAAAATATAAAATACCTAAAGTGACAGGAATAAGTTTACTTGCTAAAATACTAGAAGAGATTGGCATTGCTTTATCAGAATGTCTCATAAACACATCAGAATGAACCTGCCAATTATGAAAGTATCAGAAGGTAATAAAACCCCGTGCTTATGACCTTGGAGTAAGTTTTCTTCAACAGGCCCTGAAAAAGCAAACACCATAACTCAAAGATTGGTGTGATTTAAAATCTGTGCAACAAAAGCAACCAATAGAAATTTAATTGCAGGGGATGCTAGGCTAGCTTAGCAATTGAGCACTTGCCTAATCTCAAGGGTTTGGCTACTGGGTTTGGCTCCCAGCCCCTGCCTGTGCAAATCCATATGCTGAACTGAGGTGCAACTGGTAACTGCTGAAATGGCTCAGCAGCAAAGGTTCTTGCCTCCCATGGGGGAGGCCCCCAGTTCAGTTCTCGCCTCACGCGGCCCCACATCCACCTATGTGAAATGAAATCATGTCATAACTAATGATGTACAACTATGGAGTCTACTCTGGGCCCTCCCCGTTCTCTCTCACACACACACCTTCTCTCAAACAATAAAATAAATCTTTTGTTTGTTTGTTTTTCTTTTTGTTTTACTGTTTTTGACAGAGAGAGAGATACAGAGACAGAGAGAGAACGGAACTGGGGGCACTCCCCAGTTCAGCATATGGGCCCACACGATCCAGGGCCGGGATTCAGTCCTCAGTCCCCGGTGCTGCAAAGTGAGAGCTTAACCCACTGAGCCATCCCGGCTTCCCAAAACAGAGGTTTTTATGTTTGTTTGTTTTTTTGACAGAGAGAGAGAGATACAGAGACAGAGACAGAACTGAACTGGGGGAACTCCCCAGTTCAGCATATGGGTCTGCACGGGCCGGGGCCGGGATTCGATCCTTGGTTCCCAGCGCTGCAAAGTGAGTGCTTAACCCACTGAGCCATCCCGGCTTCTCCAAAATAAATCTTTAAAAAATATTTTAATTGCAAAAATAGAACAGACAATGGCTTGCACTGACATATTAAAATTAAACAATAATAACCTAATAAAACTAAGCAAAGGAGGAATTACCCAACAGGAAAGTCAGGCCAAGAGTTTCTCTTAAATGAAAAGAATAGATAGCTAATAATCATGAAAAAAAAAATTCAGCCTTTCTAGAATTAATGAAGTACAGATTAAAATGAGGTAAGATTCCCTCCTCCGCCCTCCCCCCATAGATTGGCAAAAATTTCACAGTTTTAAAACACTTAAGCGTAGTGAAGGCATGCAAATTGGTATAGGTACTCTGGCACATCTATTAAAATGTAAATGCTCACATTCTGACTCAAATCCTACAGAAACCCCTGTGTGCAAAAGGAAACGACAAATATATTCAATGAAGAATTTGTTAAAATGGAAAGTTTGGATACCATCTCAGTAATGACTAAAATGGAATGTCTATGTTATGAAATACTACGCAATAACTTTAAAAAGAAGGTGGATCTTTGTGCACAAACATGACTTATCTACAAGACATATCATTGAGTGAAAAAAGCAAGTTGCAGAGAGACACAGTGCTGGGGGAAAGTCTGAGAGGACCCGCACCAACTGGTCCCAGTCATTACCTCCAGGCAGGGAGCAGGGGCAGCAGTGGCCAAAAGGCACTGGGCTCTTATCTGTAGTGCTTCAAGTTTTTGCAAGACAGAATGTAATTATACATTGTGTGTGTTATTTGAATTATTTAAAGTTCGGTGCACAACAGTAAGATACTACTTGGCAAAAAGAAGAAATGAACTACAGGTACATCATAGATGGATCTCACCTACTGTAGGCTAAGCAAAAGAAATCAGACACAAGAGAGCGTTCTGAGTAAGTCCATAGAAATAAAGTTCTAGAACAGGCAAAAGTAATCTGTAGTGAGAAAAAAGAAAAGCTGTGATTTCTTCTCAGGGTGGAGGAGACTGACTGGTGAGGGGACCTAGAATGATGGAAAGGAGGGTCATGTGGATGAATCCCTTTGTTAAATTTGCACACTTATGGTCTGCCTTTCAGTGTATGTTAAAGTTGATCTCAAAAAAGTAGGAAAATTAAGTATCTAGCTTTCTGTGATGAGACAGAAGGGTTAATTAAACTAACCCTTTCTCAAACATGTTCATCCTGTTTCCCATCTCTGCTACCCTTTCATTGATTATGTCACTCAAGCTCAGCTCAGATTCCACACAACAATGGCCAGGCAATTCTGGCCCCAAGCAGGAGCTGGTGTTAGGAGGAGAGGAATGCGTTGTGTGTGGGTGGGTCGTAGGTATTTCATCTGTGGAGAATGTGCATTGTGAGTGTTGCATGGCCAGTCCCCCGAAGGAGACCGAGGAGAGGAATTGTGAGTCGTTTGCTAGGCCAGCTGATCAGCATATGTTTCATGTTCAGGAATCAGTTTACAGAGATGGGAAGCAGAATAGATGAATAGGAAAAGGATACCAGTTCAGCCTTTTAATTATGGAAAAGTTGGAAAGGGCAAAGAAACCAAGTAGAGGCATGAGCTCTTGAGAGAGAAGGGCAGCCTTAGCACTGTTGTCTGTGGGCCTCCGAGGTCCACAGCCATTTCAGATTAAGTCCTTTCTTCTTATTTTATAGGAACTGGAAATCTAATGTGGAATTTCAGCAAAGATGGGATCTCTGTTGGAAAAGTGAAGAGAGGGTGAAGCGGACCCCTCCTGGCCTGATGACTGGGATTCCTCGCAGGGGATACCAACTTTCACCCAAATGAGTGACAAGACTGAAAATGTAAAATACTTCGGAGTTCCTAATGAATTGTTGCTTTAGGAAAAATTTCTGGCATTATCCAACAGTGATAAATATTATCTAAATGTAGCAACAGTTGCTGCAGCAGTAGTACTCCGAAGCAAACTGAAAGTCAGCCTATTTTGGCTTTTTGCAAACATTTCTTAGTTAATTGTAGGCTTTCTTCATTTTAAACTTGGTCCACATTGATTAGGGGTGTGATACGGTAGTTTTCTCCTTTGGGTTAGAGATGGATGGTGTAGACAACCGGGAGGTCGCACCAGTTCCTGAGAGAGGCAGTCAGTGGAAGAGCACCCAGACAAGGCTGAGGGAAATGCTGCACCAGGGCCTTAGCTAAACTCGGCCCTTCTCTCTCCTTACTGTCTCATGAGCCTCATTCATGAATGAATTAACTGGCTGATCCTCTGTGTTGGAGGACTGGGCCCACATCTACGTGGATACTTTTTTTAATAGAAGATACTTTTATGATGGTAAAATACATATATAATTTGCCATTTTAACCATCTGTAACTGTACAGTTCAGTAGCATTAAGGACATCAGCCATGTTGTACAACTATCACCACTATTTCCAAATCTTTTCATCACCCCAAATATGTTGGTACTTTTTACCTCCCCTGACTTGCAAAGTGATAATTCCACAATTTAATATTACAGCGAAAGGGACCTTGGAGATTATCTCCAGTCACATCATTTGTACAAATAAGGAAGCTGATACACGCGAAGGTTTCATGCAAGGCCACAAAGCTAGATGGTGGCAGAGTTGAAACTCAAATCCAGGTCTCTTGATTCTGAAGCAAGAGCTCAGTCCCCAGGGAATTGTTTCTGCCATACTCTCTGTTCTGTTTCAGCTATTTCTAGCTACCCAGATTAATTAGTCTGATTCAGAGGTCATAATGTCAAATGCCTACTGGAGCCTACAGGCATAGGACAGATACTCAGTAGGTATTTTCTGCATTTGTGAATTAATCTGACAAACCTGAAGAGTTTAATAACCACCCCCATCTAAAGGAGGACGGCCAACTTTAACATTATTGCCATATAGATTGCCAGCTTTTAAAAGAAAAGCCAAACATTGAGATTCATATGTGAACTGTCTTAACAGTAAACATATGGGGGAAAAGAACATGATCAGAGGCCATAGTCATTATTCAGAGCTCTGTAACCTCCAGAAATCCAGATGGACTGAGTAAGAATTACCAAAGAAATATGAGTCCCCAGTGGCATGTAATAGACACTGGGTAAATGCTTATTGGGTAAGTGAATAAATACATCATGAATTCACTCCACCTCATTTCCTCCACAGGCTGGAACACTGGAGGTATTCAAGAAAACCCTATAGAAAAGGTTCTTGTGTTTAGAGGGAAGTTGGGAAATTGACCAATCAAGTCATTATTTACTTATGCACTGATTTATTGATTCCCAAATTCATTGATCATATACTGTGTTCCAGGCTCTGTACTAAATATTGGATATACAAAGGGCAAAATGACACAGCTTTTGCTCTCCAGGATCACACAAACTCACATAAATAATTACAACACATGTCATAACTGTTACCACAGAGATCATGCCTAGTGCAGATGTGATGGAAGTGCACAGGCAGGGAGTGGCGAGGGGCTCAGGAGAAATGTAGAGCTGGAAAAAGTAAGGCTACAAATGGAGGTTGTAAAAAAGGAGATGAATGGGTAGATGGTGATTATTACTCCACAGTTCTACATGCCTCTTGTCTATATTAAGAATGCTGCTAATGAGTGGTGCTAAGCCTACTTGTTCGATTGACTTTTTAATATCCTTCCCTACAGAGATCCTTAAATCCTTATGTTTTTGTCCCCTTTTAATGACTAAAAGTGATAACTATAGAAGTATAGCAAGTAAATAGCAAGATTTATTTACTCATACAAAGATATTTTATTATCTCATTTTTTAATAGTAAAAAGTTAGAAATGAGAAAATCATAGAGAATTGGTTAAAGAAACTTTTATGCAATAGAATACCTTGACATCATTTGAAATTGTTTTTAAAGAATATATATAATTACATGGGTGAATGTATAAAATTTAATGTTAAGTTTTGAAAAGAATACAAAATTGTGTTTAAAATAAGATTTAAATATATGTTTATCTTATATATTAAATATATAAAGTGATTAGCTTACATAGACAAAAGAGTTAAAAAATAAATATACTAAAATGTTAGCAGATTTTTAAAATGTCATAATTACAAATACACTATTTACAATTTTTTCCTTTATTTTACAAACTTTTAATGATGTCTGTTAAATTTTTGGTTTTAAAAAGTTAATTTCCAATGTTATTCTGCACACATATTAGGTTATTTGTCTAACCAGACAATTTGTCTGGGAAGTGTCCCCAAACTTCTACTCTAAATTCAGAAAGTCTTGGTCCCAAGTGTATAAAGTGACCCTGTTCCCTTGGCTACAGTCAGTGGGTCCCACAGGTGGGCATCTAACCCAAACAAGGCCCATCAGATTACATTTCCTGAAAATTTGGAGATAAAAAGGACTCTCAAATCGATTGTTTTTTTTGAATGGAAGAGATATAAACTTGAGAGCTTGAGGGTGAACGTTGATTTCGATTTTGTGGACTAAGGAAGGGAAAGTAGACTTCAGATGAGAGAAAAGAAATGTTGCCAACATACAGAGAGAGAAGGGACAGATAGCAACCAAGTGTTGCCAGGTTCCTGTGAGATCGGCAATCCCGCTTCCCAGCCTTCCTGAGGTCCTCAGTGCCACCCTAATTCCATGAAATAAGCATACACCTTATGAGAAATGTCCCTTTATTTGCTCAATCTGAATGTACGTGGCTTCTGTTTCTGTAATTAGACCTGTGGGGAGCATGAGGAGAGAAGCCAAGTTCACAGAGCTTCAAAATGATACTGCTCTGTGAGGGCAAGGACTGCATTTCTCCACTCAGGTTTCCATCACGAAGCCCAGTGTCGGGCCAGTCGCTAAGGCCTGACACATGCTTACTGTGACAGCCTGGACGAATGAATGATGTATTGCTGTGCTTTTGCCCTAAAGTCCTACTTCAAAATTGTATGAGAGGTAGTGAAAAGAACATTTCTGAACCACCCTCCCCTCCTTCTACAGGAAAAATACTCAATATAGGTGGGCTGGGAAACACCATCTTTTGTTAAATTTCACTCATTTGGAACTCAAATTCACTTGTAATTAAAGGTTATGCATAGCGGAAATCCTCCCCTTAATTGCTTGGGGGTAAAAAGCTTCATTTGGAAAATACAGAAGTTTCTCATCAAACAAAAAGAATGTAAATTGACGTATAAATGTAATCCAGTGGTACTTTCTACAATTTATTATTCCTTTGTCAGACATTCAAGAACAGTCACAGTAGGCAACTTGCTGCCAGCCCATTCTCTGTTTTAAACATCATGATGAATTGCAGGGAGAAAATGCAGAATCACTTGAATTGAGTCTTTTTTTCCCAACGCAATTGGACAAAATATGTATGGTATATGAATAGGGTAAATTGTTAAAGTTTTGGGTTTTTTGAAATGATTAAACTAGGTCACATTTGTAAAGTTTCCAACAACTCCAAAATCTTACTTCAGAACTAAGAGCACATGAGTATGTTTCATTTGCATTAACAGCATTACTGATTGTTGGTAATAGTGTGAAGTCTATAAGAAGTTGTCTGACCTACTAAATTTAAATAGTAGCTTTAAAAGACTCTGTAAATTGTGTAATATTCTAACTTCCAATTGCAGTGTCAGGCTGTTAATTAATAGATTCAACTATTAATTTAAAACTCTTCTAACACACCAATGGTTTGTACAGTTATATAAATCTGAAGGGGGAAGTCAGTAAGGCTTGTAGCAAGAAGAAGAAAACTGTGATTCACAGCCATTCAAATATTTTAAGTGCATTAGCTTTAATTCTTCAGGAAATAGATGTCATTTTCATTCAAATAGAGCCTTATAATTTGAGGGTTAATACTGGTGTTAAATCCCTTGCTAGACTCATGAAGTCCCCCAAGCCTTCACCCCATGTCAGGCGCTGTGCTTTGCACTGGTGATACAGAGATGAATGGAAAGGACAAACTGTTCTGCGTGGCCATCCTGATAAATGGCCTTCAAGTTAGTATCTGATGAATGAGTTATAGTTGTGTGAAAGGGAAGGTGTTTCCAGCAAGGGAAGAGAATATTAGAAGCCCCAAATAAAATAGAAAGCTTCTTGAATTACAGTTTTAGACAGGTACCTACATTAATTATGTTTTTTATTTTCTGTATTTTATGATGCTTTGACACCTTGGAGCCTTGGGGATCTGGAAGGCACTGCCTCTCCGAGTTTGCTAATTCCTAGAGATTGCAAACCAACAAAACGTAGGTTCATACTCTATCTACCTCCTTTTATCAGGCATCTGCAGTCCAGGCTCCTGCCCTATATCACTCTAGGGCCAGGTACAATGAGAAATTATCCTGTAGCCTACTGAAACTATTCAAACTAGCAATTCTAACTCTGCTTACCCTGCCTTGCTTTATCTTCCCAACAGAAACCCCAACAAAGCTGGTGCCCTTGTCTTCTCAACGTTCCTTCTGCCTCCTCCTGACCAATGCACTGTTTCCCCAAGTGGCCTTGCACAGTGTGACATGCCCCCCACCTTGGGAACTGTGAGTAACAAACTATATTTTCCCTCCAGTTTTATTGGCATGTAATTGACATATAATAACATTGTATTAGTTTTAGTTGTACTACATGATATATGTATATATTGTAAAGTGATTCCCACAATAAGTTTACTTAATATCTATCAAACTATCCTCTCCAATGCAGTCATCTCTTCACCTGTTGGCATCACCATACCTGAATAAAAACAAAGTCCCTAACACATTTGAAAGCAGTACCTAACTCAGATACTGTCATAGAATAATCAAAACTGAAAAAAATATTATCAGGATAAAAAATGACAAGAAATATTAGTACAGACAGTACTAAACATTTTGAATGCAAAACTGACACAGTTGTAAAAATGTCAAACAAAATAGCGAGTGTGGCACTTGTTCATTCAACATACACTTGTTGAGCACACTGTGTGCCAGGCTCTGTGCTATGAACTTGGGTATAGATGGAAATAGCATAACATAATAAAAAATAAAGCAAAAAATTACTGACCTTTTTTTCCCACTCCAATACATTTATTCTGGGGAAAAAAAAAGAAAGAAAGAACTTAGGGGATGCTGGATGGTTTAGCGGATTGAGCTCTTGCCCGGGGTCCAAGGATCAAATCCTGGCCCCAGCTCATGCAGACCCACATGCTGAACTGGGGTGTGCTTCCCATGAGGGAGACCCCAGGCCCATTCCTACCCTACACAGCCGCGCCCTCACCTGTGTAGAATGAAACTATGTTGAAAACTAAGGACATAAAACTATGGAGACTGCTCTGGGCCCTCTCCCCTTCTCTCTCTCTCTCTCTCTCTCTGTCAAAACAATAAAATAAATCTTAAAAAAAAAAAAAAGAACTGGGATACAATAGTGAAAAAACAAAGATCTCAGTACTGAGGGACTTATATTTTAGTGGAGGAGAAAGAAAAAAAAA
>PVKE010002151.1:0-87066 GCA_004027555.1 Craseonycteris thonglongyai
AGAGCCAAGGGAGAGTCAGTGTGTCCGAGAGTGTTGGGCAATGGCAGCTGCTGGGAGGAAGGGCGGAATCGTCCGGGGAGCTGCCAGCCCAGCATCCCCAAGTGAGTGTGCCAGAGGTCAGTAGAGGAGAGAGAAGAGCAGATTCCAGGAAAGGGTCGGGTGGTTTGGAGTGTAACAGCACCTCCTCTCCTGTCACCCAGCCCCCCGTGGGCTTAGGTGTACCCCAGGCGCTAGATCCACCACTGGAACTCCAGAGAAGCAATTTGCCTCCCTTGAGGGTGTGTGTGGATGGATAGGCCATGGTTTGCCCTTTGGAAAAGCAAGCTGATTATTCTGGGGGTGCTAACGGGGCAGGGGCTTAACTCCTTTGACCAACCCACTGGCTTTCTCTCTTCCCTGGGAAAGAGAATCTGTAAGGGACTCAGACAGGCCTGGTGATTAAAGCTGGTGAGCGTGTAGGCCCAAACACTGCCCTGGTGTGACAGGTGCCCTGTGCATGCTGGCTCCTGGCCCCTGCCCTTGTGGCCTCCCCACCTTGTGTCCTAAGCTTCCCTTTCTGCCACTGGACTCTTGGCCCACGCTATTCCCTTTGTGGAGAAGCCGCTGGGCTCACCTGTTTTCAAAGGCTCCTTAAGCTTCCCTGGGCGCTCCTGTGTGACCTGACCCCTCCCCAACAAGCTGTGCAGCCTCTCGGGCCTGTGCCCAGCCAGCTTAGAAGCAGAGGTCTCTGGGGGTTCCCAGACCTTGCTGGCTGCTGGCCCCAAGGGCAGGCTGACACAGGGAGCCATGCTGACGGGGGTAGGTGAAACACACCCCCTCGTTAGCCTGCCTCATCTCCTGACACATTCTCAGTCCCTGCTCAGCTCCTGGTGGCCACACCTGACCTCTGGCTGGGCCCCTGGGCCCGCTTGGGTTTTGGCTCCCAGGAGACAGTCTCCTTCTGGCCCCGTTGGCAGATTCAGCCTGATGAACACTCAGGGGCCTGCTCTAGACAACCTGGGGACTTGTCCTGGCCCCAGCCTTGCTGAGGGCTCAGTTCCCTCATCTGTGAATGGATAGAATGCAGAGGCCCAGTGCTGTTCTCTGCCTCGGATGTCCTCCGGTGCCCAGCTCTGGGCCATGGGGGGGGGGGGGTGTTGAATTTTAGCTCCTCAAAGAATTAAACAAGGTTTGTTCTCAGTTTGCTGGGAAGTAGTCAGGCTGCCCCCGTCCATGTGTGAGCGTGAGCCCGGGGTGCACTCGCACATGGCCTGCAGACCTGGCCCTCTCTGTGGACACTCTCGTTGGTGGCAGTTCCCCATCTGGACATCAGGCAGGATGTTGCCCGCCCCCTCATCCTCCGACCGGAGCCTGTATGGTCAGCTTCTCTTCCACCTTTCTTACTGGTGGACATCCCTTCCGGTCCTTAACCAGTGCTGTTTCTTTTCCCAGCAGATAGTTCTTCGTGCCCTGTCTCCCAGGGGAATGTCACCCAGCAGTCTGCAGGAATGCTCAGGGGAATGGCTTCTCCTCCCTGCCCCTCTGTGGGGCCCTTGGTCACACTGTATGCATTTTTCAGGTTGATTGTCATAATCTGCCACTTGATCTCTTCAGGCCTGAGGCTGTAGCTGGTGACCCGTGAGTGGGCAGGTTGCTGTGGTCCCAGTGTTTGCGTAGTGCAGGCCTTAACGACTTTTGCTGAGTTCTTTTGATGTGGCCTTGCTTGCATTTCCCCACAGTGGTGCCCACCATTACTGTTACTGTGTGCCTGGCCAGCTTTCTACTTCTATTAATACGTTGTCCACCCGGCCTTTTGAGTTTGTAAGCCCCACCTTTGCAAGGGCAGGGACCAGATCAGTCTGTCTCCACCTGTCTGACCACAGGATTCACGGCACAGGGCACATCAAAGAGCAGGAGCTCAATTAATAGATGTTGTGGAGAAGTAGATTTATTGAGTGAAAAAAGTACAGCATGTGTGCAAAAAATTATTATGGTTATGGAATGTCTCTGGAAGGATTCATAGAAACCTTGTTTATTCATTTAAGCAGTGGATGCCTTGGAGAAGGGAACTGAGTGGTTGGGGGATGAGATGGAATTATGGTACGCCTTGTTTCTTTCAATTTTACAAAACTGAAATTTCATTAACGGACATAATGACATAATCTAAACGGATTACATCTTGGCATTCAAGGCTGTTCTCACTGTGGGCTCAACCCTGCCCTCCGCTGACCTCGATGTGGTTTCTCCTCGTCTCTCTGCAGTGCTGGGTTGGAGATGGGGTCCCAGGTCTCCATGGACACGAGAGGTGTGCACGTGGTGATCGTGGGCGGGGGCTTTGGCGGGATCGCGGCCGCCAGCCAGCTGCAGGCGCTGAATATTTCCTTCACGCTGGTGGACATGAAGGACTTCTTCCACCACAACGTGGCAGCCCTCCGGGCCTCTGTGGAGAGTGGTAATGGGCTCCTCTCTGGGGCTTTCTTGGTGGGAATAGTCTTGTCATGCTGTGGGTCTGGGGGTGGTTTTGTCCACGTAGGGCAAGATACCCAAGTTCCACCACTAGACAAATTCTGGAGAGTCTTAAGGTCACTGGCCTTACATGGCTACCACATCAAGGCCCTAGAAGCAAGAGCTTGCGCTCCCTTGAGGGCCTGAGGCCCAGACTGGCACCTTCAGGGTGGGGAGACTCTGAGCATGCCACTGGCCAGCTGCTTGGCGAAGGGCACCCCTGTTGGCATGCAGCTCAGGAAAGGTTCTGTGTTATTCTGTGACCTATTCTGTGTCTACTCCCTAGGGTTTGCCAAAAAGACATTCATCTCCTACTCGGTGAGCTTCAAGGACAGCTTCCGGCAGGGCATGGTGGTCGACATCGACTTGAAGAACCAGACGGTGTTGCTGGAGGACGGTGATGTGAGTACAGGGCTGGCCTGTCCGTCAGCTGGCTTAGGAGGCCCTGGCTGCTGGTGGGAGGAGACCAGCCCCGGTGGGTCTCCTCCAGGGTGGAGAGTCCTGGGTGGCCCTCCGTCCCCTTCCTGGTGCCGGACAGAGAGCAGCTTCCTCATAGCAAAGGCCTGACTGCAGCCGCTGCTACAGTATGGTGGCAGACATCTCTTAGCCTTTCCTGTATGCCAGGCACTGTCTGAAGCCTTACACAATTTCCTTTCACACCCACCACGACTGTGAAGGAGGTGGCATGGTCTCATTTTACCCAGAGGGTTAGTGGCTTGCCCAGGATCCCACAGCTGGGAAGCGACTCAGCCAGGATTTGAACGCAGGTAGTTTCACCCCAGAACCCATGTTCTGAAAGCCAATGTCCCAGACCAGGGAGCCCTCCTCGCTGGCTAGAAGTGTACAGGATCCACACCCCTGGACTGGGGAGTCGTGGGACAGAGGTTTTCTTCATTCCTCTTTGGGTTCCTCAGCCCAGATGTGTAGCGTGGTGCCTGGTATATACCTGCACTGCCGTGAGCTCCATCAGTGAGTTGCCACTGGCCCACTCATCATACTGAGCGTCCCCTGTAGTTTGGCCCTCTACTCTATTCACAGTTACGGAGGAATTAAAGAGGGACACAATTCTCATCCTCAATGGGTATGCGATTTAGTGTGAATCAATTCTCTTTAATCAGGCCTGGGAATCTCCCGGATGGAAAGATTTCAGAGTGTCTCTGTGTCCTGTGGCTTCAGACCAAGCTTTTCAGAGCTCTGGAAGGGCCCATGCAGGCATCTCAGGCCCTTGTGGGGGGAGGGGGCGGGGGATGCAGACCCCCCGGCTCCCTACCCATCAGCATCTAGTTTTGTCAACTTTATATATTTAGGCTCCAAACAGTATCACCCTTCCTCTCTCACTCTTTTCCTTCCACTTTCTTTTTGGAGAGTGAAAAGCAGGGAGTAATTTTTTCTAAAATATCTAGGAAGTTCTAAACTCACTCCATATTGGAAACTAGAATCCTGCTTATTTTCCACAAGTAGTTTCCTGTTCCCTGCTTACCTGCCCCCCCGCTGTGGGGAGCTCACCCTCCTATTTCCACGTCAGGTGGTTCTGGCAGGAGGTTCAGTCCCTTTCTTGGGTATTTGCAGGTTCTAAGGCCACTCCTTGGCCTAACCAGTGTGATCAGGAGGGCTGCCGTGACGTGCCCAGAGCGGCCTCACCACCTGGTGTCCGCCCCGAGGGCCTGGGGTTGGATGCAGAAGCTCGGGCTTGCCCTCACCTTTCCTTTCCTTTCCCCTCGTAGGTCCTGCCCTTCTCACATCTTATCCTGGCCACAGGCAGCAGTGGGCTCTTCCCTGGCAAATTGCATCAGGTCTCCAGCCAGCAGGGTGCCATTCAGGCCTACGAGGACATGGTGAAGCAGGTGAGCTGCCCACTGACGCAGGGCAGTGAGGGAAGACTGGGTGGCCCCCCAGGAGCAGAACAGCTGTGGGGATACTTGGGGCTGCAGCAGGGAGACCGCAGGAGCTGTTTGGGGCTGTTGCAGTGGCTGTAATGATGGAGAATTATTAGAAAGAGATGGCTGGGCAGAGACCTTTAGATCTGTCATCAAAGTCTGGCCATAAGCACCGAGACCTACTCACGTATTGATAAGTGTATCCCCATCGCCTTTTTCTTGGAGCTCCCGGTTGCACTGGACCTCGTGGTTTGTAGAGCAGGCTTGAATCTATGGCCTCAGTCAGTTTTCTCTGTGATCCTGGGAGGTGGGTGGGGTGGGTCTATCCCCATTGAATAATGAGGAGTGAAGAACTGAGGAGGACCCCAAGCTGAGTGCTGCCACATGACTAAGTCCAGGTCTTTCCCTCTCTGCAAAGCTTCTCAGCCTGGGGAGAGCAGACGTTAGTGTGGAGGTTAGGAACTGTGCTTTGAACTTTCTTTTTGGAGAGTGAGACAGACCTGAGCCGTGGTCATGGGAAAGGTGGGCAGATAGTGATACCTGCCTCTGGGGGTAGTTGTGAGAATCAAGTGACAAAATATGGAAAGATACCTAGCAAGTGCCTGGCCCTGTGGAAAGTACATTTAAACCCTGAATTTGGAAAGGTTTTGCTACTCTTCTTGGCCAAGGAACCCTCACCCCAGGCTGACCCATGAGGCAGGGTGGGCTTGAGGGTGTGATGTGCATTTTCTTCCGTTCCAGGTCCAGCGCTCACAGTCCATTGTGGTGGTGGGAGGAGGCTCGGCAGGCGTGGAGATGGCAGCAGAGATTAAAACAGAGTACCCTGAGAAAGAGGTGGGCAAGCAGCCTTGGCTTTGACCTTCCAGTGGTCAGCTTCTTTCTGTGTCATCTCAGGAAAGTAAGGCATTTGTTGAGGACCTGAGAGGCAGAGCTCCCTTAATATAAAGTGGGCGTGTGTGTTTCCCATCTGCTCTCTGCCCCAGGGGACCTCCAACGTCCTTCTGTTGGGGATTTTTCCTGGAGAGCCAAGGTGTGTCCTAGTTCAGTGAGGGGACCTGCCTTCTGGTTCAGCCCAGGGGATCAATCAAGTCCAGGGGAGATACCTTACATAAGGTTAACTCCCGTGTCCCCTGTGTGACCTAGACATGGACTTTGGTTACCTCTTTTTGCTGATAAAGCTTGGTGAAAGGCACTCTTAGTTTTTTGTTTTGTTTTATTTCCCCTCTGGGGCAAGCAGTGGCTATTTTGTAAGAGGTGGTAGCCTTGCCCTGGACAGCCACACAGGGATAGCCTGCAGGGCAGCTCCCACTGTGTGTGCCAGGAAAGGACTGAACAGCATGGTCTCTTGCCCATGGGGTGTGTGTGTGTGTGTGTCCCTGTTCCCTTTCAATGGTGGAGGGGCAGAGCACCTGCCTGGCACCCTGGAGGAAAGAGAACACCCTGGCAGGCTCCAAAGGCTCAGCTGAGGGCTGAGTGGTGATCAGTAATTATGGGTCCTGGAGGCAAGAGCCTGCTTGCAGTTGATGGCAGATGAGCTTCCAGGAGCCCCCCGGGGGCCGTGGCTGGTTCTTTTTCCCGAGGAGAAGGCAGGTTGGTTTTGAAGAGTGAGATCAATATGGGCTAATTTAATTATACAGTTGTTCTATGACAAATTGTTGGACATTATTATGAATGATTCCTATGTAAAAGTTTATTAATTTTGATTTATGAAGGGAAAATCCAGTCTGAAGTAGAAGTAACTCAGTATAACGTTTGTGTGTTTATAATTACTAGGCAAATAAAAGTCCTAGTAGCCACCCTTTAGTAAGGAAATACTGTATGTGCTGTTATGTGTTTTATGCAGATTTTCTCATTTTCTCATTACGAAATTCCCATGAGTGGGAATGTGATCTCATCTGACTGAATTGTCGGGCAGGGTCCGAGTGAGCATTCAAGATGGGATTTTGATCCAGGCAGTCTGATTTCAAAGTCTGATGCTGAACACCATTCCTGGCTGCTTCCCACTTCCCTGTGCTGACCCGGACAGCAAATACATGTGCCTGAAAGCACCAGTTTTAGAACCGGCTTTAATGTAATGTCAGCCCGATTTATAGTTAGAATGCCAGTGGCTTATAAATGGACCATATCATCAGAAGTGTCCAAGGAGGCTTGAAAATAATTTTCCCTGGGGCCCTGGGTGAGGTGTGGCATTGAGAGCCCTAGTTAGTTCAGTGGTGCTGGTGTTGGGCAAATTGCTTCACTTGGGCCTCAGTTTCCTCACCTGTAAATTGGAGGTAAGGGAGGAGGTAGGGAGATGAACTGATATGTTTTTGAGCCTCTTCATGTCAGCAGGAGACTCAGTGGCTTCTTCTCTGTCTTGTTGTTTGTCCCCAGGTCACTCTCATTCACTCCCAAGTGGCCCTTGCTGACAAGGAGCTCCTGCCCTGTGTCCGGCAGGAAGCAAAGGAGATCCTGCTCCAGAAAGGCGTGCAGCTGCTGCTGAGTACGCACAAGCTCCCCTCTTGCCCTGGGCCTCTCTGTCCCCTGCCTGAACGAGGCCCTGCTCAGCCCCGGGCTCTCTGTGTCCTGGGGTTGAGCGTCAAAGCCCATTTGAACCCAGCTAGAGGCTGTGTCTGTCCGTGGGCAGGGCAGAGGCCCTAGTACCTGTGGGAGTTCCATGTCAGGCAGGCAGCACTGTCCGGCTACTGCTATGAACACAGTGTACATAGAACCTATGTGTTGAATGATTTTAAAAAGCACCGAAAGGGTTTAACCTGAATTATGAAGTCTCTGTGGTGCAGAGAACAGGTTTTGGGGGGTTGTATTTTGAGGGTGGTAGAGAATGTGGATTTTGTCCAGAGCAGGAGAGAAAACCACCCAACATGTTAGAGTGGGGCTCTAACCCCAATGGTGTGGCCCCTATACTTCACAGGGCTCAACCTCCTTGTTTTTTTTCAGGGAGAAGTTAGGTGTCTGCTCTATGAAAGGCCATGTTGGCTCTTGGTCTTTTTGTACCTGGCCCTACAGTACTGTGACCACCTTTATTTTCAGGCAACGAGGAGAGTAGGCTGGCTTCTTGACTCTTCTGGCTTCCCCTTTGCCAGTGTGCCTGGCAGGCTCGGCTGGTCAGGATGGTATAGCTGACAGGGAGGTGTGTTGGAGGTCTTCTTCAAAGAGCTTTTCCCAGAATTTCTTGGGAAACTCAGCCACAAATTGCTTCTTGGAACTTCCCTTCCATTGGATCCCTTAGGGGCAGATGTCCAGATTGTGCTTGTTGGGCAGCAGAGTGCACTGGGAGAGGGCCAGGGAGGGAAGGCAGCACTGGAGTTATTGCATAGTTGGGCCACAATGTCAGGCCTTCCCCGTGAGTCTCCAGCCTTCTCCAGGTCAGCCTTGATGATGTGCCCACCTTCTGCCAGCCTCCTGGTCACAGACCTTCCCTGACAGGTGAGCGGGTGAGCAACCTTGAGGAGCTGCCTTTCAACGAGTATCGAGAGTGCATCAAAGTGCAGACGAACAAAGGCACGGAGGTGACCACCAACCTGGTGATTGTCTGCAACGGCATCAAGGTCAACAGCATTGCCTACCACAGTGCATTTGGTAAGCAGGGGGCTGAGCTGTCACAAACTCCCCAAATTGCCTCCTTACTCTCCCGCTCCAAGAAGACCCCACACCCACAGGCCTCTCCCCCAGGAATTGGCACCACCCTCTCCATGCCAGCAGCTCATTTATCTCTTCTGAACGGTGACATCAAACTTTAAATTCAGGTTCAGGTTCACTTTTGCTGTGCTTTCCTCAGCTGTGACAATGACGACTTAGTCCAAGATGTCCAGTCACCACAATCTTCTAAAATAGGGGCCTGCCCCCTAGTGGTGAGAGATGGGAAGGAGTTTCAGAGACAAGGAAAAGATCCATTTTCTGTTCCTTGGAACACGGATGCAAGGAAATTCCAGGGTCCGGTTCTTCTCTATTCACAGGTGTGCTGCTCTCCCCAAACCCTGATCCAAATGTTTGGCCACTTGACCTTGGAATGACCATTTGGGTAGTGGGAGCAATAATGTGGTCTCATGTTCTTAAAGCTCAACACTGAGCTCTCTAGCTAACTGCAGGTGGAGCAGGTAGACGGATGGCCTCCATATGTGAGCTGGAGATTCAGTGGCTTCATGTCAGGCCCTGTGGTTGCTGTGTCCCCAGGTCCCCGTAATCAATTCCTGAGTATTTTTCCTGAACAAGGAACTCCTGCTTTGTGCCCTGCAGGAAAGACTTATCTCAAGCTTGTCCAACCTGTGGCCCGTGGGCCGCATGTGGCCCAGAACACAAATTCGTAAACTTTCTTAAAATGTTACAAGATTTTTTTTTATGATTTTTATTTTTAGCTCATCAGCCAATGTTAGTGTATTTTATGTGTGGTCCAAGACAATTCTTCTTCCGTTGTGGCCCAGGGAAGCCGAAAGTTTGGACATCCCTGACTTATGTAATCCCAGAGGAAGGGAGCTAATATAGGCCAGGCCTGGGGGTGGGACTGAGGCCTTATAATGGACAGAGATCCCAGAATTTACTATCTAATTGTTTGAATGTTATATTTTCAAATTTAAACTCTTTTAAGCTCCTTAAAATGAAAAGTTTCTCATTTATCAAAGCCCTGCATTTATTTTGAAAATGTGATTCACATTCAAAAGAAAAAATCATAGTAACTTGGAAAGAGTTATGCACATTGTCTAAAATAACACTTGCTGTGTTTCTGACCAGTTTCCACCCTGGCACAGTAGTCACCTGGCCTTTGCAGGGGGAGTTCTAAGGTGGGGACTTGGGTAGAGACCCTTGGGGGCTTGCCCCTGATGTGCCTTTGAAGGGGGTTTGGATACGCACTGGCGCTCCTCTTCACCACATTGTGGAGGCCACTGCACATGGCAGCTCCTGATCTTGGTTATGTGTTGGTTTTGCCTGGCAGATAGTCGACTGGCCAGCAATGGGGCTCTGAGGGTGAACGAATACCTCCAGGTGGAGGGCTGCAGCCACATCTATGCCATCGGTGACTGTGCCGACGTGAGGGAGCCCAAGATGGCCTATCATGCCGGCCTCCATGCCAATGTCGCTGCGGCCAACATCGTCAACTCCATGCAACAGAGGCCCCTCAAGGCCTACAAGCCGGGTAAGGGAGCCCCGTGCGCTTCAGTTTCAAGAGTGTTGGGGTTAGACATTGCGATGCCTTGGTGGACTTTGCGATAACTGACTGCCAGAACACACTTCCAAAGCGGTGACAGAAACACCCACCTTAGAGCGCTTTAAAAATAACTTGGGAATGAATAAATTGCAGTCCCAAGGGGAGTGAGCAGGATTCTAGTTTGCGCCTCTTCTCCACAGGTGCACTGACGTTCCTCCTGGCCATGGGGAGAAATGATGGCGTGGGCCAAATCAGTGGCTTCTATGTGGGGCGGTTCATGGTTCGGCTGGCCAAGAGCCGCGACCTGTTCGTCTCCACCAGCTGGAAAACCATGCGGCAGTCTCCACCCTGATGGGAGGCTGGACGGGAGACGAGGTACCGCCGCCGCCAGGTGAACGGATTGCTGACAAACGGTACCCACCTGACAAGTGCTAAAGGGAAAAAGCTCTTTTTCTGGAGTAAGATGCCAGCGATGTACTGACCAGAAACACAACTTACAGAAAACCAAAAATGGAGAGAGGGAGAGGGAGAGATAGACTAAAAAACGACACCCCTAGAGGATTCTTTCTAGGTTTAGAAAGCTCTGCTTGCCCTACGCTGGCTGAAATCTTCACCTGGTCCTGGGGAGGGCACAGCCGGCCTTCTCTACCCCATGAGGGGGTTTGGCGTTCAGAGCTCAGAGTAGGGGACACAGCTGGGTCTCCTGGTGGCTGGCATCCTGTCTGCAAGGTCTGGAAGGAGGGCCTGCAAAGTGAGACCAGCTAAGGAAGGGGAGCTGAGGTGGAGAGATGGCCTGCATCCCAACCTCTCCCACTGCTCAGGGAGTGGGGAAGCCAATATAGTCTCTAACACTCAGGTTATTAACAGGAGCCTAATTTTAAACTGTTAGTCCCTACAGTCTTTAATCTTCATGAAACTTTCTATATTTCCATCTTTAGATCCTGCTTATATATCATAGGTTATGTTTAAGAAGAGAGAAAAATACCCCTCCTTGTTAGTCCATTCTAACAGAGTGAGTTTTTACAAAGCTAACAGGAATTAAGACCAAAGCCTGGCCTGCCAGCTGCTGAAGGTGTTTAAGGAAAGGGAGCCGAGCTAATGTCACTATAGGTGGGTTGCCATTTGGTTAACATTCATGGAGCAGATTGGGGGTTCATCAGGTGAACCCCTGTGTACTTCCAGGCTGCTGTTGTGGGCAAATTTGTGACAAAACTCCAGCTGATGCTAGGGGACCTTGTGGGCACCTTTGCAGTTCTGTGCTTTTGGTTGCCTGGCCAACCCTGATGTCACTTATCTGGAGGCCCAGCCATGTGGCAATAGCCTGCCATGGGCTATGTTAAGGTATATAAGTGACTCTTCTATTTGGGAGAGAACTTCTAGTCTTGAGGAACCTATTTTGGACCATATAAGTTCACTCTCTACAGCAGTAGTTGATGAATTCATCTGAATAAACTCAGGGCCCGCCCCTGCCCACCATGATCCTCCCGGCTCACTTTTTGATCAGGTGGACTTGTGATGGCCAGAGAGTCCGTGGACACCAGCCCCAATGGGGATCTCCCTCTGTCCCGTCTGGGCCATGGCCTGGGCCTCAGTGAGACATGTGCCTCTTTTCCAAAGGACGGCTGCCCCACTGGAGTTTCTCCTAGGGCTGCGTTCCTGTGGACCCAGGCCAACCAGGCTCCCCTTCTGGAAGCAGGACCTGTTGCCTGAGAAACACAGACCACTTTGTGCTGTCTGACCTGGGGCCTAGCATGGCAGGGGTCTCACTCAGCCCACTGCTACAAGATAGGCCTTGTTCCACCTGTGACGTTCTAGACAGGCCCACCCATGAGGATACAGTTTTCCAGACTGAGGAAAACATTGCAGTAAAAGAATATGTTGTAAGAAAGACACCGGCTTTTTTATTTTTTCCTTTCATTTTCTTTTTCTTTAAAAAAACAAAACAAACCAAAACAGAAAAAAGCCCGAAGCAAAACCTTTTCAGGAGTAGTTACAGATATTATAGGGGTGGGGGTAGGGGCACTAATACAGAAAAGCACCAGCGAGATGCCTTTCCAATTTTCTTCTCCCCGTAACTGAATACAGACAGCCAGCAAAGCCCGAGTCCCTTCTATGCCCTCCTCCCTTGCAAAAAGTAGAAACAGAAGACTTAAGAATTTTGAAAGGATTTTTTTGAGTGTAAAAGTCAATGCTATAAATCTAAAACGAAGTCTTTTTTTAAAAAGTTCTAAAAGAACAGGAAGAAAACATGGAAAGAGCCCCTGGTGGAGACCTGGCTTCTAGGACTGAGGCTCTTTTTAACGAGAATATAAAATGCAAAGGGCTCCCTCCGTGGGCGGGGCCTGCGCCCTGGCCCCTGCTCCCCACTTCCCTTCAGCTGCCCTCCACTCCCCTGCGTCGCCCTTCCTCTCTGCTTGTAAAAAATAAAACCTGCTCCTGTGACTGCTGGTCCTGACTCCTGGTGGAAAAGGCAGCCGCGGCCGGGCGGCTACTTGGTGTCGAGCTTGGCCATCTCCTGCACGTAGATGCCTATGCTCTCGCTGTCGAAGAGCAGGAAGTAGACGTTCTTCAGCGAAGACGTGCTCGAGTCGTCGAAGTGGGCTGAGATGGCTTTGAGGGTCACCTGAGCGGCCGTCTGTTTGGGGAAGCAGTTTCTGTGCCAGAGGAAAAGTAAAGCCCACGTCTCCTTAGTCCCCAGGAGTAACTCGGCCCCGGGTGGGAGCCCTGGGCCCTGGTTTCTATTGGGGAGGACAAAGAGAGGATGTGTCCCCACTTGGCAGGTGCCACACGGACTCAGAGGGGCAGTGGTTTTAGCCAAGTTCACAGGGCTGGCCCGTGACCTGTGCCCTGTGCTTGAATCTACGTAGCATGACTCAAGTTGAGCTCAGCTTTAAAATCGCTACCAACTCAGCACTGCAAATGCCTGGTCTTCAAAAAAGCATATAAAGGTTTTACTAGCTTCCTCAAAACTGGTTTATGTGATAAGCAGTTTATTTATTAAGGGGCAAAGATGTATGCTCAAAAGTGTGTGTTTAGAATTCCTTTTGCATGCACTTCATGTTCCTCTCAGCAACCCATATAGTCGTACACATGTCATTTCAGCAGTGGTGACTCCGGGCAGGGCCCTAAGCACCAGGAAGACAGAGCTGTCCTCCAGGGTGTGCCATGACACCGACCTCCAGAGACACAGCTATCATGGTTACTTTGGGTCAGCCCCCTTGAGCGGGTACAGGATGGGCCTGCCTAATAAGAATTCTCACTGTGTGTAGTGTCCCAGTCCGGAACATCATGACACATGGTCCCAGCTATGCAAAAAATTCAGCCTGCAGCCTCTGGGTTGGGCTGTGGACACCCAGCCTTGCTTGCTTAGGTTGGGATAGGATTACAGCAGGAAGCTAGGCTTATTTCCCTCAGCCTTCTCAGGACTTGGCTGGAACAGAATGCCTTTAGAGTGTAAAGCATGTCTACATTACAGGGGCTCCCGTTTTTCGAAAGGGTGTTCAAGATCAAAGCGATATTGCTTTGACTGTGAGCAGATATGAGAGGACATATATTCTCGTCGTTTACTGGACATACTGCTCTTCCGCCCAGTTGGGGTCTGTAACAGTTAGAACAACCATTTTTCCTAACCCCCCAAAGCAAACCGTAGGTGAAGCTTCCTCTCTGGGAGTGCATGTCGGAGCCTCGGGGGGCTCCTGGCCCTCCTGCCCCCTAGAGCAGCACGGGCATCCCCTGGGGAATTCTGAGGCGGTCGGTCTGGGGTACATGCGAGATGCCACATTTTAACCTGGTACAGTCACTGCTGCTGGGCCATGGACCACACGTGAGTAGCAAGGCCTTCAAGCCTGATGTTTTCTGATCATGTGTCCTAAACTGGGACGACTGGTTGGAATGTGGGCTTTCACTCACAAAAGAACTCTGCCTTCTGCTCCTCCCCGCAGCTGCCTCTTTCCGTGTTCTGAAGGATGGAGACCGGGTTTCTTGCCCTATCACCTGGTCAGCATGCTTGCATGTGATGGCAGCCCTTGGGCACCTCACCGGGAATGGCCAGAGTGGCTGTGAAGGGGTGGGCGCACCACTGGTCCCCAGGGAGAAGGCTGAGAAGGATAAACTGAGAACCTGTCCTGCTGCCTGGAGCAGTGCTTACCTGCCGCTGGGGAAGGGTGGGAAGGCCACGGACTTGAGCTTCTTGTCCTCTGCTGCCGACAGGCAGTTTTTGATGGTCTCTTCAAGCTGCTCTTCACATTTGTCGGAGCCCCACTGAGGGATGTGACAGTGGATGACAAATTTGGCTGCAAGTCCACTGGATTGGCTGACGGCGGCTGGGACATGGGAGAGAAATGCTGCAGATTACTTCCTAGTCTTCACATTAAGTCAGGGGGTGAGGCTGAAACTCACAAGTACCCGCTGGATGTGGGGTGGGGGTGAGGCACAGAGAGGCGATAGAGCAGTTGAGAGGACAATGTTCCGTGCTTCCGGTGGGGACTGTATGCTTATGGAGAGCAGGAGCCCCGTCAGAATTGCTTTGGTCAGCACAAGCTTCACATAAATGCATTTAAAGCTGATGTGACAGTATGTGACTTTCATGTGGTCTGCCACCCAGTCACTAAGTTAGGCTACCTATTTATGGTGGTTCCTAATCGAAGGTACACATCAGAATCATCTCTGATGGCTGTGGTCGGCTGAGGAATGGCCTCCCCAAAGTGTCTACACCCGAATCCCTGGAACCTGTGCATGTTACCTTACATGGTAAAATGGACTTTGCACACATGTGTGCAATTTCACTGTGCAGTGCAAATTCACTGAGGGATTTTTGAGATGGGGAGATTGTGCTTGTACGAGGGAAGCAGGAAGGTCGAGGGAAGCAGGAAGGTCAAGGTAGGAGGTGATGTGATAACAGAATAGAGATCGGAGAGGTGTGGCTAGAAGCCAAGGAATGGAGCAGCCTAGAGGCTGTCTGTCGGAAGCAAGAAATGGTTTCACTGAGAAGGAGCCAGCCCTGCTAGCACCTTGATTTGACCTTAACACTGTTTGTGGACTTCTGACCTCCTGAACTCTTAAGAGAATAAATCTGTGTGGTTTCAAGGCACTAAATGTGTGGTAATTTGTTACAGCAGAGACAGGAAACGAACACAATGGCTTTTAGACTTTTATTAATAGCAAACAGACAAGATCCTGATGTGTAATAGATCTGGTACAGGGCTTGTGCTAGTGACTTAGGACCCTCTGTAAGTTGGGAGCCACTGCCCTTGGCCATATACCCCCTTAGACAGGGATTGTCTTTTGATCATCTTTACATACCCGAGAAGCCTGCAGGGAGCAGATGTTCACATGGCTTGACATGTACCCAGGTTCAATATGTGCCCAACAAAATCTTCACTTACTCCCCAAACTCAACTCCCCTTTCTTCCCCTCTGTCCCTGGGACACCAGTCGGTTTCCTCAAATCTGTCTCACTCCAAGGCCCATCTTCATTTCCACCTCAAGCTTCCACCCTGACCCATCCAGCATCCCAGCTGGGATCAGGATGCATCTG
This sequence comes from Craseonycteris thonglongyai, assembly GCA_004027555.1. NCBI lineage: Eukaryota > Metazoa > Chordata > Mammalia > Chiroptera > Craseonycteridae > Craseonycteris > Craseonycteris thonglongyai. The sequence continues at coordinate 15,040 of PVKE010002151.1, forward strand.
ACAACCACTGCCAGGCTGGATCGAGTTCTTACACAGAGAAATTGCATTTGCTTCTATGTCACCTGGGGACACTACCAAACCAAGGCCACGTTCCACTAACTTCCCTGCCTGAGGTTTTTGGGCTGCCCTGGATTCTGCTGCAAATCCGCAGGAGTACTAGTGTGTGGTTCATTCTCTAGAGAGGCTTTCCCTGCCTAGATTCACCCAATGCCAAGGTCAAGATCCACACCCGCTGCCCTTTCTGCATGGTGGGTGGGTGTCTTGCTTGCTCTGAAACTGAACTTGTCCTGGTTTTATGTGGGGTCTCCTACTAGACACCCCATCTTGGTGATCTATTCTTTATTAATAGTATGTACAACAGGGCATATTTTATAAGTGTTTTGATGTTAGAACCTGATGAATTGTATCCCTTTTTCCAAATTCACCTCCACCAGCCCCTCCCACTCCACGGAAACAGATGTAACAGATTTGTGCCAATTTCTTAGCTCATGGTTGTTCCCTGCAGGTTTCTTTCCTTCTGTAGGCCTCTCAGCGAACATGTGTGCGTTTCTGACTCTCAACTTTTGCATGTCTGAAATTGTGTGTCTATTGCCTTCCCTCTTAAATAATAATGAAGTTACGTAGAATTATTGGTTGACAGTTTACCGTCAGTGTCTCCGAGCATCCTTAGTTGCTGATGAGAAGTTCACTGTCAGAACAGTCATTACAAACAATCTGCCCTTTCTTTTGGGTTGCTTTTCAGGTTTCTCTTGATTTTTGAACTTCAGTGGTCACCATGATGGGCCAGGTTTGGGGTTTATTTTTATTTATTATACTCACTATTTTCAGCCTGAGGACTCAAGGGTTTCATTCTGGGAAGATTTCAGCCATGAGCTTTTTTAAAAAAAAAGCTCTCCACCTTCTATTTTCTGCCTCTGGAACTCTGTTTAGAAGCATGCTAGAGCCTCTGTTCTATGTAAAGCAGCTATTCCCCCCCCCCCCCCACCTCTCCACCTTCCACCTTGCCAGGAAGTTTGCTGGTGCTTCCCTCAGAACCCCCAGTCCAGATCCAGTCTTGTGTAGCCAGTACAGGGCTTTGTCATGGTCATGTAGGGGTGAGGTAGACCCCGACATTGACCAGTGGGCAGTGTGGCCCCAAGCCTGGGTGAGGGGCCCCTGTTCCCTTTGGCTACCCTAGAAAACAGATTTCACACAAGCCCCAGCCCTGGGTGGTGGTCAGAGGTAAAGGGCATGGAGTTGTATCCATTACTTGCTTTCAGCACCGAGCCTGGCTCTGGTACCCTCCAGGAGTGAGGTGACTCTGGTGCCATCACCACATAAGAGTTGACCTCCTGATGGTTCTGCATCTGACCAGACCTGGAGCCCAGTGCCCACAGCTGAGACCTGCCCTGCTGCAGCCACATGCAGCTCTGCTCTCCCTGCTCTCATGTACGTTTCTCTATTTCAATGGAACTCTGTCTTCAAGTTTTAGAAAAGAAACCATTACTGCCAATGTCTGTGCAGACTGGAAAGTGTAGACTCATGCTCTTTCTTAACTGAAGCCCCCATTGCTTTTCCTGCAATCAAATCTCATCACGACAGGCCCTAGCTCAAACCTTCAAAGGCGCCCCTCTTGTCTAGACAGGGTGTCCTACCTGCTGCTCCCTGCTGGCTCATGACACACAACGCCCTTCAGGCCACGCTGTCCCTGTTCCCGAGCGGGTGTCATGGACCTTCGCTATTCCCCCAAGCAGAGGGTGAGCGCTGCAGGCGCGTTCCCATCTCCCCGGGCCCCGTGTATGCGTCCGCTTTTCCTCCCAGGCTGTCCAGTGCTTGGGAGCAGGAGTGGGATTTACTGTCTTCAAAGCCCCAGAATCAGGCTGGCAGCTGGCAGTTGCTGCGTGATCACTGGGGGTGGTGTGGGTGGGGCCACAGATCTGAAGGTGGACCCGCTGCCAAAAAATTACCCAATGGTCTGGAAAACAGTTGTTCAAACAAAAACTTGTGCACCAATATTCACAGCGGCTCTATCCACAATAGCGAAAGGTGGAAACAACCCAAGTGATGAATGGGTAAACCAAATGGAATATCAGTCAGTCATAAAAAGGAATGAAGGCCTCAAAAGACTATGTGAAATCAGACACCAAGCCCCACAGAGTGCATGACTCCCTTTATGTGACACGTCTGGAACAGGCAAACTCAGTGACAGAGCAGATTGGTGGCTGCCAGGGGCTGGGGGAGGGGAACGATTCCTTAACAAAGGTAGCCAATAGCTCCAGACCGCTTTTTAGGGGGGTGGCTTGATGCAAACTGACTTGAACTATCCAAATACTTGAGTATAATCCCCAAAGCGTATGAAGTGATCTACCTGCTCAAATGTAAAAAATGGTCTTCTAATTAGTTACGGTATAATTTGCTTTGCAAACTGACAATGTGTGAAGCTGTAGAGGGAGGTGGTGAGGCCATGCTGGGAATGTGGGCCCAGTTCCACACTTACCTTCAGCCACTTCCAAAGGGCCCTGGGATTTGCGGAGCTCCTTCACCGTCTCCAGGAACTCCTTCCCCCCGGCCTTTTCCAAGGCCTTACCTGTGCAGGACAACAAGAGGAAGCCACTGTGACGGTTCTTCTCAACACTGTTAATGACACTGTTTGATATACTTTTAGGAAGCCAGAAAAAAACAAACAAGCTATGCTTAGAAAGTAGGAATCAAGCTTTGCAGCTGAAATCCTGGTTTGCCAGTGGTCAGTGATGGCAGGGGTGTCTGGCTTCTGTTCAGCAGGACTTAGATTCTAGCAAATCCTTTTAAAAGATCTTTTAGGGGGTTATTTGACCATAAAGCAGTCTTATAACATGAATCCTGAAGACAATATATATTTTTTATTTTGAGGTTCCAGTGTTCTATTCTCTGGGCTCAGGACTTGGGCTGTATTGGTTAGTCAAAGTCTTAATTTGACGGCAGCACCCACACTGGGGGGTCCCACAGACCCTGTTGGCATCAGCTCCTATGCCCGGTTCCAGAGGCATGCCTGGGGACACGGCCACAGTGGGGAGCCCAGGCCCAAGGTGACCAATGGCTCACAGAACCTCCTGTCCCCGTCTCACCACCACCAATGTGTGATAAGTCCTGGGGATCAAAGGACAGACACAGGCCCAAGGTAGCTATAATGCTGTTCCGCAACCTGGGCCTTGATTTTCAATGGAAACATGCAGAGATTTGAGAGGCTAATCACTAAGGACCTTCCTACTGAGAGACCCCTTGAGTCTCTGATGTTAGGACAACCCCCTACTTAGTGTTTCAGGGTTGTGCTCCCACAGAGGCCAAGTGGAACCCCCAGGAGGTGGCAGGACTCTACCTTTGGCTCAGCAGGAATTCCACCTATGGCCCCCGGGGACCCTCATGCCCCTGAGATGACATGTGGGTGTTTTGTCCAGACCAGGATGACTGCTGGTCAGGGTTAAGGGGACTGTGAGGGGTATTTCCCCTCATGTATTCCTATCTGCTACTGAGTCTGGTGATCTGGGGCAAGTCTCGGCTTTCTTTCTTTATGGCTTTTATTAGTTGTTGCTTTACATTATTATTTATTATTGTTATTATTCAGTTCAGAGGCATCCCTAGAGGCAGGGTGAGGGAGACTGCCCACTCCCCACTGGCTCAAGTGTATTTGGAGAGCCACAGGGCATTGTGCAAATCAATTGGGAAAAGTGTCTATTCCAGCAGTCACTCTACCCTGGGAGGGGATGGGGTGGGGATGGGCAGGGGGAGGGGGAAAGGGAGGGGCAGGGAAATGAGGGTGGAGATGGAGAGAAATTTCTTCATTAACATGCTTGGGTTTCAATGACACAATTTGGAAACGGTGATCACGAGCATGCCTAATGCCTCTAAGTCTCCTTTCCGGCCCTCAGACTCCTGGCCAGTGTTGATCTGCTGGGTCACGAAAGCCTGGAAGAGGCCTGGTAACCAGAGCTGGCACCAAGTCCATGCTGCGAAGCAGGGGAAATAGGTCTAAGCAGCTTCACTCTGCATTCAGGTCAGGGGCCAGGTGGGAACATGTAACAGGCAATGAGGACGTCTAAGAATAAAACCACCTGGAGGGTTGATGAGGGGACTCTCGTGGAAACATTTCACTAAAGCAAAGAAGCAGGGATGCTAGAATTAGCATATCCTCACTTTGTAGCCCCTACCAGACAGACAAACCGAGACTAGGAATGTCCATGGGAGGCAACGAGCCAGGCCCTACGTGCCGCTTGGTGGAACAACATTCCATCACTGACCAAGCAGTCTTCTCCCAATTTCTGAACCTGAACCTTTTAAAGCCTCAGATCAACTACTAACTTATAAGAAAGGAAACACATTTAACAACATCAGGAGGATGCAGTCAAGATTCTGACTGCAGAAAACCCTACAGGACAAATGGCCCACCTTCCTCAACGAATAAATTGAAAAACAAACAAACAAAACAACAACAAAAACAGCCAGCCAACCAACCAACCAACCAACCAACCAACCAACCAACCAAATAAACAACCAAATAAATAAACACCCTATGGGTTACAAGAGACTTATCAACCAATTGCAATGTGTGGACTTATTTAGATTCTGAATTAAATTAGCAAATTAAAAAGACCTGACATTTATGATGCAACTGGAATTTGAACACTGATGATATTAAGTGAATCTTTTGTTGTGATAATGGTATTACGGTTATGTTATTTAAAAAGCAGGCCTTATCATTTTGAAATATTGAGATAAAATATGACATCTGATAGAATGTGGGTAGGGGCAGAGCTGGAAAAAACCTTGACCTTGGAACAGTACTACTTGCTTTGTTGGTGAGAAGCTGGCACACACTTCAAATCAGAGCTCAGAATTAAGGCCACTAGGGGAGTCTTCCCACAGCAGTGTGGAGATGGCAGCTGATAGGGCCTGAGTGGGCTCTGAAGGGGGAAGAAGCAATTCTCACCATTGCTGTTTCTGTGCAAGAGAAGTCCTGTAGGGGAAGCCGGATGGCTCAGTGGGTTAAGTGCTCACTTTGCAGCTCCAGGGACTGAGGATCGAATCCCGGCCCTGGCCCTTGCAGACCCATATGCTGAACTGGGGAGTACTTTCCATGCGGGAGGCCCCCCAGCCCGGTTCCTGCCCTGCATGGCCCCGGCCCACCATGTTGAAAGCTGATGACACACAACTATGGAGACTGCTCTGGGCCCTCCCCCTTCTCTCTATCTCTGTCAAAAATAATAAATAATTTTTTTTTTTTTTAAAGAGAAGTCCTGTGTCTCTGTAACGAATTCCTTCTTTGCTCCCCCAGTGCTATCATGTTTCCTCTGCAGCAAAGCAAGTGTCCTCTGATGACAAGCAGGGAACTAAAATGAGCCCAGAAGCCAGGGCCTCAGGTGCTGCCACCTAAGGGCTCAACTACTAGCAACTGCCTCAGATCCCCTGTCCCCAAAGCAAGTCCTGCCTCTCAGGGATGAAGCCATTTCTTTGCTCACTTCACTGTTTCAATGCAGAGTTTAAGGCACTTCTGTCTTGTGAAGATGAATAAGATGGTGACCATAAAGTACGTTGTTATTTCTAGTGCCCTTGATAGCTTACGTTCCACGCTCCTGCACCTAGCCTGGTAATAGCTCCTGCCTCAAAGACAACCCAAGTTTTTCCAGATGTCCCTTCCCTTTTTAAAAATGGTGTTCTCAATATTTAAGCTTAACATATACATAGAGTTTTGCACAAAACATGTACAACAATGTCTAAAGCAGTATTGCTCATCACGGTCAAATACCACCAATGGTAGAATGGATCAACAAATTGTGGTATATTCCCACAGTGGAATATGACATAGCAAAAAAAATGAATGAACTACAACCATACTCAACAATATGGGTGGACTTCACAAATGCAAAGTTGAGCCAAAGGAGCCAGATGCAAAAGAAGACATGCTGCATGATTTCATTTCAATAAAATCCAAAAGGGATGACACCCATCTGTGCTGTTAGATGGTTACTCATGGATGGAAGGAGACCAGGAGCAGGAAGAGGGAGACTACTGGGGTGCTGGGAAGGTTCTGCTTCATGAATGTGCTAGTGACAAAGAAGCGCTCACTTTGAGAATACACCAGGCTATGCACTAATGATCTGTTTGTATATAACACTTCAATAAAATTTCAAAATTATATGCAGATTTGAAACAAAATTACTCTGTGGTAATGCTGTTCAACTACATACAAAGGCGGAGTTTGACACAGTACCCCAAGCAGGGGATATCCAGTTGACAGTGACAAACATAGGCTACACCATGGCACCTCCACCAAAGTCTCAGGACCTTACCTATATCTTCCTTGAGGTCAATTTCGGCTGTGGTTGGGTGGACAATGCCCTCCACTCTCATAGAGCCAATATGGCTGATGTCACTCTGGGTCAGGGACAGCTGCATGAGGGAGAAAAGATGGCGAGTGTGGGAAAGACGAACTCTATTAATTCTCTCAGCTATTTATACTGAATAGCAACACAAAGGGCTGTGAGTGGAGTGACCGTCTCAAGTTTCCCAGGTGTTTTGGTTTTCAATGGCTCTTTTGAACTCAGTGGATTTGATTTCACTGAGGTTAGCAGCACGCAACAAAGTCCCCCTTTTCCAGGAGCAGAAGGGGGCCTCCCCTCCTCTTCCTTTCCCTCCAGCCTATGCTTTCGTTTCCCAATCTGAGTAGCTCCGGCGAGGGAAGAACTCCCTTCAGTTCCCTGCATTCTTCCCAGAGCAGCACAGACCTCTGCAGAGGGAAGCAAAGCGGACGATCTTTCTAGAAAGAAGTGATGGGCTCTAGGATCCCAACTGCCTCTGCTGGCCACCTTGCCTGTTGGGGACCACACTGTTGAGGCTACACTTGTGTAATGCTTTCACTCATAACTGAGTGGAAGGAAGGCATTCTCTATCATCTCCCCCTGTGAACAAGGACTTTATGTTCCCCTAGCTTAAGTGAGAGAACGCATCATGTAACTATGGAGGGCCACTATAGAGGAGACATCAATTCCACCTCTTTGCCACCCTGATTTTATCAGTGATGAATTAGGAACCCATCACATTTACGCTCTTCTTATAACACGCTCTTCCCAATTACTTCCCTAGAGGTTCACGCTGTACTACTGTGAGGCTGCAAACATTCAGCTACCAGAGATATGATTAACCATTTCCCCGTGTATCTTACTTCAGCCCCAGCTGACTTGATAGGTGAATCACCTGTTTCGTAAACATGATGCTGTGAGAATGAATTATTTGCTTCTCTGGCTGTGCTGCTGAAAACTGTTCAATGTATAGCATGTTTGTTTTCCTTCTGCAGCCGAGAAAGGCCAGCAGAGTAAATTATTGGCAAATAATTCAATGCTAACACCAGAAATGTTCAGGAAACGTTATTCCAGTTTCTTTCTTTGACAAACGACATTGAGCCACGTAAAATGGACTTCCCAAGGCTGTTTGAGAAAGTAAGCTATGAATATTTTGGTGGGCACAGAAATAACTTGGGCATGGGGAATTTCCAGCAAAACCAGTCATGCCATCCTACTCGCTGCCCAGAAAGATGCTCTATGCTTACCTTGGGCTGAGCAACATCAGCATGAACAATTCTCAGCACTAAAGAGCTTGTCCACTCTCAAAACACAGATATTGCCCTTGCTCTTCAGTTTAAGAACGAGTAACACAAGATCAGAGGGAAAGTCGGATTAGGGGAGCCAGGTATGGATGCGGCATCCTTCTCGTGAACAGTAGGTTATAAAATTGCAATCATGCTTTACTACAGCGTCATCAGTTCTTTTTTTTTACCTTCTGCCCTAGAACAAGGCTCTTGGAAGACAGGATGGTAAAGCCATCCCCTGGGCCATCTTCAGAGGTGGAATTTGAAGTTCCTTCTTTATCACTGTCCTTCTGTTTGGACTGTGGGTAGAAATCAGAAAGACAGATGGGAACCATCAAGAAAAAGCCCCAAGAGGCCTGATTAAGCTCTTCTCACGGCTACCATCAGCTTGGATATAAAAGGAAGAGGCTGGGGTTACAAAGGAGGGAAGTCAGGGACAGCAATATGAGGGACAGAAAAGGGTGCTGCCCCAAATAAACTGTGTTAGAGAATGATGTATCTGCAGGCCTCTCAAGCCAGGTGCTATTCTGGCTCTTTTCAACGCCTGCAGCTGAGAACGACAAGTACCAGAACCATGGAGGGTCACTCTAGCACACTGCTCAACCCCTATTCTCCCCAGGATTCCGTGAGGGCACTGTGGCAGTGGGTGAGCTTGGATATAATCTTTCATGATGTCATGGAGGTCTGTGGAATGGAACTTCGATCACCTCTGAGGCTGCGCTGTGCACGGAACTTCCGGCAACGATGGATGGATACGTCGTGCACCTGCGCTGCTCAGTGCGCCCCAGCACTCCATCGGTGTGACCCAGGGACGCAGGCTAAATTTGATTTAGTTGTAATGACTATATGTTCAAATAGAAATAGCACAGATGGCTAGCCATTACCGTGCTGGGCAGCATAGGAAAGCACCGTCCCACAAATGGCATCTCTGAGCTACAGCTGCTTAGCATATCAGGTTATCCAAAATACTTGAAATCCTGCTGACGGAGGCACCTACCCAGGGAAGATGAGGCAGTTTAGTGTGCACCATGGAGCTCCGAAGAAAGGAAAAGCAGAGTTCCAGTTCTCACTTAGGATGGGTGGCGGCAGTGGACGGATGTGGAAATATGAAAATCACCCATGCTTTGGGTTTGGAAATCTCTGGTAGACCCTACCTGATGATGTGAGTTCTAGTCTCAAGGACCCACTGTTCTTTTCCACAGACCTTCTTGACATTTTTTCCTAGCACCAAGCTGTGGAAGCCTCCGTCTTTCGGCAATGCTGGCTCCGCCCTCACCTTTGGATCATTTAACTTTCCTTCTGTTCTGAGTCCCTGGCTCACAGAGACAGCCTGGCTTACCTTTTTGGATGTCCGTGGTTTGGCAGCCTTGGATTTCTTGCCCCCCTTCTTGCCTGATGTGGCCTTTCTTCCTCTTTTCTCTGGGGGAGGGGAGAGGATCGTTTCCGACTTGCCTTTGGCCCCTCTCTTTTTGGCCAGCAGTTCGGGGTGGATTCTGGGCAGGACGCCTCCGCTGGCGATGGTCACTCCTTTTAGCAGCTGGAGAGAGAGAGAGACACAGGCGCTCAGACAGCAAGGGGCTTGCTGGCTCTGGATTTCATAGTTCTAAGTGACCAAACAAGGGTTCAATCTGGTCTCTGCTTTCCCAAGGAAATTGCATAAAGCACAGTTTAATTGGCTTTCTGTGTTTCGCTTGCAGAGCGGCTCCCTGTAGGTATCAAGGCCCCGCTGTGATCTTGCACAGAAAGCAAAACAAGCAAAGCAAAATGAAAGGCTATGGAAGTTGAAACTAGCAATGCTGCCCAGGGCTCTGGAATTCCAGACACAACAGAAGATAAAGAGCTTCACACGTGGGGAGCCCAGCTTGACAAAATGAGGCTCAAAGGTCAATGCCAGGGCTAGACCAGTGGTCTCCGCACTCTTTTGATCACACATTCCATCAGTAAAATATGTTTGACTAGGCACCTCCCAGCTGATATTTGTTCACTTTAATTGACATGCACTGCTCTACTAATTCATCCTGTACATCCTAAAGCAGCATTACTCCAAGTGTGGTCTGCAACCAGGGCTGGTCCACAAACTCTTAGTCACTTATCTGTGACAAAGTACAGAAATCATGAGGAAGAATACAGAAGTTTTATAGTCATTTGACAGTTATATATCTATTGGATCTAATAACAAAAAAAATATATGGTTTCTAGTTAGTATGTTTTGTATTTTTATTTTTCTAGTAATTATTTTTTATTATATATGTATGTTTGGAAATTATGAATCCATGATGGACTGGAAATTAGAATCACTTTACCACAGACAGTTTGAGAAAATGACATTAGAAAATTTATACAAATAAAATTTCTTATGCTACTGACAACCTGTCACCTTGCACACGCTTGGGGGTGGGAGATCATGCACTGCACTTTGGAGTCAGTTCTACTATATGAAGAAGGACACTCCGGCCCTCATCAGAATAAATCGTCAACAAAACTTGGGCAAAGAAACCGTGAAGGGAATAACACACGTGCACTGCACCTTCCCCAGCAACCCACTGAGCTTGCTTTTAAGGAGGAAAAGATGGTCTGGGCCAGACCCAGAATACAGGGTCCGGCAGAAGTAACGCCCCTATTTATGAGCTGGTGATGCTCTGGCATAGGTTACTTCTGCCGGAGCCTGTATGTATATATAGAACGGGATCTACTCCAGAGGCAATTTTATTTTGAATCTTCTGAATGATATGGATAGCAGTCCCTTATATGAGCAGAACTGTTTGGTACAGATGTGACTGGGAACTGTAGCAGGAATGACTTGTAGCCAGTCCGTATGCAGCTGTGTGTTTGGCAAACCCATCCGGTGGCATGTGTCCGCATTTCAGACATACCTGATTGAGCTCCTCATCATTGGCAACTGCCAACAGGATGTGTCTTGGGGCTATTCGGGCCTTCTTGTTGTCCCTCGCGGCATTCCCAGCCAATTCTAGAATTTCCGCTGAAATTACAAGGGGGTGTTAATGGATCATCAAGGACGGGGGCTGAGCTTTCCAAAGCCTTTCTTTGGAAATCTGGAAATTTGGTCTTTGAGTTTGATCACATCTATTCACTTGTGATTTTTCTTTTAAAGATTTATTTTATTGTTTTGACAGGGAGAGACAGAGAGAAGGGGGAGGACCCAGAGCAGTCTCCATAGTTGTACTTCATCAGTTTTTGACATGGTTTTTTTTCCCACACCAGTGGTCAGGGGCCATACAGGGCTGGAACTGGGCCAGGGGCCTCCCGCATGAGAAATATGCCCCTGTTAGCTGGGGGCTTAACCAGGGGCCTCCCATATGGGAAGCCTGCCCCAGTGAGAACCAAAGTGGGGCACATCCTAGTTCAGCATATGGGTCTACATGGGCCAGGACTGAGGCTTGATCTTCAGACCCCGGGGCTGCAAGGCCAGCACTTAACCTGCTGAGCCATCCTGGCTTCCCTGCACTTGTGATTTTTTTTTTATTTTTTATAGAGAGTAATTATTTTATCTTCAGTGCATATTTATTTCTATTTTACTTTTGACAGATAGAGAGAGAGACAGAGACAGAGACAGCTAGAGAACCGAACTGTGGGAACTCCCCAGTTCAACACGTGGGTCCGCCTGGGCCGGAGCCGGGATTCGATCCTCGGTCCTCGGGGCCTCAAAGCAAGCGCTCAACCCGCTGAGCCGTCCCGGCTTTCCCTGCACTTGTGATTTTTATGTCTGGGCCTGGAAAGAAATCTAGAATGCTAAAAAGAACTCAGGTCACTGACAAGTAAAATATTTTAGCAAGACCTGATATATGATCCTATGACAAATTCTTCTAGTTGTCCCTCGACATTAATTGCCTCCCCACCACAATTCCTTAGTATGTGGACCTCTGGTTTTTGGCTGAGCTCATAACCGCAGGAAGGAAGGAAGACAGTATTTCCCAACCTCCCTTGTTTTTGTTTTTAATTGTTACATTTATTTGGGGTGACATTGGTTGGTAACAATTAGATAGTTTTTAGGTGTGCAAATCTACATTACACCACCTGTGTATTGCATTATGTGCTCACCACCCAGAATCAGCTCTCCTTCCAACCTCCCTTGTTGATGAGTGTGGCCATGTGACTAACTTCAGGACAATGCAAGGAAAGCAGTTGTGTTGTATGGTACTTCTGGGAAGCATACATCCATGAAGGAACCATGCCCTTTTTCCCTTTCTACTGGCCAATTAAAGATATGGTGGCTGGAATTTGAGCAGCCATCTTTGCCCAAGAGGAAGAAGTTGTGGATGACAGAGCAACAGGACAGAAGGAACCGGAGCTGTGTATGACTGTGGAGCCTCCTTACTAGCCTGGACTCTCAGCTGCAGATTTCTATTTATGAGAGAGAAATGAACTCTTGTTTAAGCCACTGTTGGCAGAAATTAATCCTGACCAAAACAGAACCCTAACATGGGGCCTGAGCTTCATTCAGTGTACAGATAGGAGGGGCATCTCTGAAGAGAACAGTCATGCAGGTCAAGTCTGCTTTTGGTACCCATCGGGACCCCTTTCAGAATCTCCTTCTCATCTTCACTTGACGCCCCAGACTCTCTTGATCTAAAGAAAGATGAATGTGAAGAACTGACCATTATACATACACTATGGGATGAGGAAATGCTTAAGCTGAGAATTGAATTCCTAGTGGGGACACCCATGAGACCTGGGAAGGAAGGCATGTTGGGGCCCAGGGTTTTTTTCACATATCCCCCAGGACTTAAATTAAGCATGGCTCCAAGTTTTTGGTTTTTTTTTTTACTGCATGAGCTCACTTGTATTTGTAATCTAAAATAGTTAAACTCACAAGAGTAAAGAGTAAATAGAGTGATGGTGCCAGAGCCTAGGGGCTGGGAATAATGGGGAGATGTTTGTTGAAGGATACAAAGGTTCAGTTATATGGGATGAATGAGTTTTGGAGATGGAACATACAGCATGGTGACTATAGTTTAAATACCATATTGTATACTTGAAATTTGCTAAGCATGGCTCCAAGTTTAACAAACATGTCATTTGGTAAATGTGAAAGAATTAACAGAAAGACATTTTCCTAAAACTGCTATCAAAATTTTTGAGTAAAAAGATTTTTTTAATCTATAAAATTGGTTCATAACATTCGTGTGCTTTCTCTTTCCTCTTCTGTCTTATGGTATTTTAGTTTTCTTTCTTCCTCAATTTTAGAAGGATGCTCTGCTAAATCAAATTTGTCTGCTTTCAAGAGTATGAATGAGTCTATAAAGAAAAATTCCTCCTCTTAGAAAGCTAGAGGCAATGTACCAATGAGTTGTCTCACAGATATGTGGTGGTGGTGGGGGGTGTACATATTTGCATGTGTGCATAAAATTGTTGTGTGTCTGGTGTGTGTGCATAGCGCATGCGCACATGTGTGTATGTGTGTGTGTGTGTGTATGTGTGTGTGTGTGTTGGGGGATTTGCTGGTACATGGCATAAATACTAAACCCTAAAATTAACAGTCAGTTTTGTATGAGTCTTTATCATCAACCTAATTTCAAACAAAATAGCACATGAAATTAACATCATTCATAAAATCTATGGCAATAAGATAAAAACTTGGCATAAGTATGCCACATTAACTAAGCAAATGTAATTAACAAAAATTAGAATAAAATAAGCATTATAGTTAAAAATTTATATGGCATTTCCATAATGAAAAGTGCTAAATCACTGCAAATTCATCTCACAACTTCCTTTCCAGGTTATTAAGCAATGAATATTGAGTTTACCAACAATTCATTTACACAGTGCTTGTGTTTTCTGAATCAAAGATTGCAGCACTGTAGTTTGAGAAGTATGAGCATGCTTGTTAGGACAATGGGATAGAATACCAGATCATCTGGTTTGCTGCATTCAGACTGCTGCCTGATCCTTTCTTTCTCTTAAAAAGTGTAGTGATCAAAAAGAAATGCAGGGGAAGCTGGGATGGCTCAGTGGGTTAAGTGCTCACTTTGCAGCCCTGGGGACCACGGATCAAATCCCAGCCCCAGCCCGTGCGGTCCCATATGCTTAACTGGGGAGTGCCCCCAGTTCAGTTATCACCAGGGCAAGACCCCGGCCCAGTTCCTGCCCTGGGCAGCCCCACACCCACCTGTGGTATGAAACTATGTGGAAAAACCAATGATGTGCAACTATGGAGACTGTTCTGGGCCCTCCCCCTTCTCTCTGTCTCTGTATCTCTCTGTCAAAAATAATAAAAATAAATCTTAAAAAAAAAATGAAAAAATAAATGTAGTTATAAAGCTCTTACTTTAAAATGTGCAGCTCCCCACTGTGGGAAATAAAAAGGAGTTGCCGGTACCAGCTCATCTCAGGGACCCCATGCCTGGGAGAAAAGAGGCACTCCACTTATCCCTTTTCCTAGAAGGGTGGGTGAGCAAGGGGCCTCCCAATTTCTTTTTTAAAGATTTATTTTATTGTTTTGAGAGAAGGTGAGAAAGAGAGAGAGAAAGAGGGCTGGGCCCAGAGCAGTCTCCATAGTTGTGCATCATTAGTTGTGGCACAGTTTTGTTCCACACAGGTGGATATGGGGCCATGCAGGGCCAGAACTGAACCAGAGACCTCCCGCATGGGAGGTGAGAACCTTCACTGCCATCCTGGCGGTTACCAGTTGCACTGCAGTTCAACATGTGAGTTTGCACAGGCTGGGGTTGGGAATCAAACCCTGAACCTCGTGATTGTTAGGCAAGCGCTTAACCGCTGAACTATCCAGGTATCCCTAGGAACCTCCCATTTTTAAGTTTCTGAGCCACTGAATTTAATACAGCATATTGGACCATCATTCTCCTAGTCCTGCCACCTGCATTTAGAGGAAGAAGTTCATCATTCTCTTGAGTTCATTAAATTAGCCATCAGCATGAGAGGCAGAGCTAATGGGAAGCCCTACATGCTAGGAGCCTTAAGGAAGCCCCTGAAAATCAGGTTATTTTCAGATTGACAGAAAGATGCACAGGCATGGGATTCACAGATGGAACATCTGCCAGAATCAAGGGGAGACTAAAGCAGCGATCAGGCAGGCAGCATGAAGCAGAGCAGAAGGTGAGGGTCCTGTACCACCGGGCTCCCGGACTAGCCCTTCCAAAACCAGTTAAAAGGACAAATCCTTAATCATGTGCTCTACTGAGAAAGCAGAGGGAGAGCTCTTTCTTTATTTAAAGAGAAAATTTCTTAATAATATATAGCAAAAAATCTAGCCTAAGTTCTTTCCTCTGCTGGATGTTTAGTCTGAACTTTTCTTTGGGACAGACATCACCATATACACGTCTGAAATAGCATTAATCATTGCTAATATTTTCAAATGCTGTTCTGACACATACGTTCATGTGAACTATAAAATAAGCATTACAGTTAAATGTTTATATGCCATTTCTATAATGAGAAGTATTACATCACTGAAAATTCATTCATACACCATCTTTTCCAGGTTCTAGTTGCTACATTTCTTTAGTGATTTTATTGTTCTTGGGAACAGAAGTATCCTTCTACTGGCAATCAATGGGAAAAACGGATTTATATAGCACACATTCGTTTCACTGCAAATTTTGTGGAAAGATCATTATTCCACTAAGTGGTAAAGACTTCTATGGAAGCTCATAAACTTCCATGGCAAATCTCTCAATCCTTGAAGTCTGACTTCCAGCAATAGAAACCATCTGGAATACAGCTGAGTATCTGAGAGTAAAAAGAATAATTTCTGTAGCCAAAAGGGATGTTGGACGGCTCGCCATGCACATTATTTTGGAAGAGCCTATGTCCTCTCATTTTGCATACAATCTAAACCAACACCGGATACGCCAGCCCCCAACAGATGTGACACATCACATTAAATGGAGTGCTGGAACACAGGGCATGGACTGACCACTCCTTCAAGCCTGTCTCTTTCCCTGGACCCTTCTTGCCTGCTCATTTCCCACTGGGTAACAGTGCCCATGGGAGCTCTGTCCACGTCTTTGCTCTGCTCAGACCATGCAGGGGGATCCCCATCTATTTGTGGCTCCAGCTTCCACCCACCTGCCCATGTGGTCAGATGTTCACCTTCAGCTCTGCCAGTGATGTCACCTGAAACATCTCCCCTGAGTTTTCCACAGGTACATAAAACTTACCACATCACCAAATCCAAATCACCCCCTCCCCAAACCTGCTGCTCCCATTGACCATGGGACTGGCAGCTTTGTCCACAAACAGACCCTCACACAGGTAGGAGTCATTTCCTACCCCTCCTTCTTCCTCTCCCTTACCGCTCCCTCCTCCTGGCCTCATCAATCTCACACACCTTTGCCCCTTTTTCTACACGCTTGCTGCCATGACCTGAGTTAAGGCTCTCTTCTCTTCTGGCCCAGATGATTGTAACAGCTATCTAAATGATTTCTTTGCCCCCCGTTTTGTCCTACCCCCGATCCATGCCAACAAGGCCGCTGCTAGCCCATAGGTGCCTTTGTGCAAATGAGAAAAAGATGTCCCTTCCTCAAGACACTTTACTGCCCTGATTTCGTTAGAACAAGACCCTTTACTGCCATCTGCTGGAAATGCCCATAATAACTAATACAGTTCTTTGAGGTTCATGGTGTGAATGACGCTCCCTTAAATGTGTGTCCTTGTGCAGTGTACAACTCGCACAACCATACATGGGGACCTGGCTGCCAAAGCAATCTTTTAAAAAACACAAGTGTACTAAAGGAATATCAGATAAGAAAAAGAGCTTGGTGTTAAATGGATAGACCCAATTGTCTGGAAGTGATGGGTTTCTATGTTACGAGTACACAATGACTTCATGAGGTACCCTGAAATTCATCCTGTTATAAGACCTATTTGTCCTGCCAGTTAAAAATATATTACAAACCACTTTCTCACCATAAAAATAGTAAATTATTCATTCGCAGTATCTTACATTTATGTTATAGCTACTGTTGATATACACAAAATTCTTTTCCAGACTTCGGGACTGGCTCTTTCAACCCATTTTTCCTTACTTACATTGAAGATGTGAATTGGGCTAATCTCTTGGGTTGTTTCCACCTTTTAGTTATTGCGTATAATGCTGTATGAACAATAGTGTATAAGTATCTGTTTCAATCTCTGATTTCAGTTCTTTAGGGCATGTACCTGGGAGTGGAATTGCTGGATCACCTGACAGTTCTTTTAAGTCTCTGAAGAACCTCTAAACTGCTTTCCACAGCGACTCTCCCATTTTACATTCCCACCAGCAATGCACAAGGGTTCCAATTTCTCCACATCCTCACCAACACCTGTAATTTTTTAAAAATTATATTCCCTCTAATGAGTGGCAGGATAAAGGTTTAAGTGCAAAATATACATAGGATGACAAAGAAAACTGATGACAATGAAATATAGTTTTCAAAGTATTAAAATATCTAGGATACAGTAGGCTATGTGCTTCTTTATTAATACATTAATAAGATCCAGTGGCAGGTCTAATAAACTACTGTGATTCTGAGGTAATGATAAGTGGGAATAATATTCCATTAATAGATAGCTATAACAATGGAAATACAGTACTCTCGGTGAACTGAAACTCAAGCAACCGGCAAAATAACCGAAGAAATGGTATTACATTGATCCAGCGTGGGTGCAGGATCACTGAGAGTCTACTGTAGAAGAAAATGTCAGTGGTTTCAATAGGTGAAGAAGTCCCAGGTGTTGCTGACACTACTGTGGTTTGCTGCTCACATTCATAAAGGAAGGAAGTGCTAAATTTCAGTCATGATTCGTGAAATTGGAGGCGGAATCTGAGGACCCTCAGCTCAAGCCCTCATTTGTCACATCTTCTCCCACTTTCCACCCTATCAGTCACCATCCCTTCTCATTTCCCTTCTTCTGGGCCAAAGTCCCTAGAAGAGTCCCCATTCACTTTGTCACCCATCCACATGTTCCACTCCCCAACTCACTGCAGTTTGGCTTTGACCCCCACACCATCCTGGGTAGGGGTGCCATGACCTTGAGGCGGTTAGATCTGTTGTCCCTGCCTGGTTTCATCGGCATGACCCGTGAAGATCACTGAGTCCCTCTCCTCCCCTTGGTCTCCAGGGCAGTGACTCTCACACCTTTCATCTTAACCTCTGGCTGCCCTCCTCAGCCTCCTTCAACACAACATTCCCCCTTACCTGGTCCATAAACCTCCAGTCTGTCCCTGTGCTCTTTCTGGGTGACCCCATTTACTGCCATAGCCTTTACTATAGGCTGCCCAAGATGCCTGCATCTGTAGTTCCAGCCTCCAGCCCCCTCCTGGGTTCCACACACAGGCCTCATAGGTCCTCACTTGATGACAGCAATAGCTGCAAGGACTGAGTTGCTACCATGAGCCTGGCGTTGTGCTAAGCACTTTCCACGCGTTCCCTTATGTCATCCTCACAATGGCTCTGAGAGTAAAGCGACATGCTTAATGGTTCTTGGCTGCTAAGTGGCAGAGCCTGAATCCAGTATCTCTAAACCACCCTGCCCTCCAGGGCATCTTGGAGACTCCAAAACCCTCCAGGCCCCAAATGAGCTGCTCATCCCGTGTCCTGTTTCTCCAGCAGTTTCCTATTGCAGCTACAGGCTCCATTCTCCACACACCAGCTACACTTCTCTCTTCTCTTCCTCTTGGCCAGACTCCTTATACAAACTCTCCATCCTTTCATCTCTGAGTCCACACCTCCACTCCTCAATCCACGTAGCCGGGCTTGGAAGGAAGCAGCCAGCCCAAGGCTGAAAAATTCATGCCATCCTTGGTGCCCCTCCCCCTTACCCAATCCATTACTGAGCAGAGCTGACTATCCTCCAGATGGCTCCCACATTTGTTCGTTTCTTCTCATCATCCTCACCGTGCACCCCTAGTCCTGGCCACTGTCAACTATCAAAGTGACACTAAGACAGACCCACTGGTTTCCTGGACTGATCTTACCTTGCTTCCTGCCAAAGCTTCTCCACCCAAAGCCCTGGTGATGCCCCGAGAATGCCACCTCTTCTCCTTGATGCACATTCGCATGATGGCCCTCAAGGACCTGCCCCCCACCCCATCTCATCTCCCCACCCTTCCGCGGCCCAACCATTTCCCAGCTTGTTCCAGTACACGGAACTTCCTCTAGTTTCTGGAAGAGGCTGCACATGCCCTCTAAACTTTAGGTCTGTACCCATGCCCCTTCCCAACCTGACAATCTGCCCCTAGCCCAACCCTCCATCTGACTCTAGTTAATTCCTGCTCATTCCTCACTCTGGCTGCCCATCAGAATCATCTGGGGGAACTTTTAAATACCCTGGTGCCCAGACATACCCCAGAATTTCTGGGGGTGAGACCCAGGCATCAGGAGTTTGAATCAATCAATTTGGAGAAACGAGGGTTAAGAGCCTGGCTTAGGTCTTAAACAGCCTCGCTTTACATTAGGAAGCCTCCCCTGGGCGCCCCCTTCCCACTTCCCAAAGCGCCTTTAGCTTCCCTGACCAACATGCAGGTTATCTTACTATGATGTGTTCAATGCTTGTCCACTCTGCTAGAATGTAAGCCTAGTGAAGGCAGAACCATGTCTGTCTGTTTTCCACTGTACCTTCAAGGCCTCTGATCCAAAGCTGAAACTCAGTCAATATTTGTGTCGTTAATGTTGAAGGTTATTTCAATGAGGCTTTCACACTTTGAACACTTTTTCCTAAACAAAATCAACTGATGGCTTCTTCCTCCTCCTCCTCAAAATAAACAAATGAATGAATGAAAGAAAGGAAAAGAAAAGATAAGAAAAAACTAACAAAACCCCTTTTACTTATCCAACAATGGCCTGCAATTCCATTCATAATAATTCAGTCCTTTGGCTTTGGCTTAAAACTCCTTGTGTCATTGAAATGTAACTATAGCCCCAAAATGTCTTAATAGAATTAGTCATTATACTTTGCCCTGAATGATTTCATCACCATTCACTGCAGGGTATCCAATCGTTTGGCTTCCCTGAGCCACATTGGAAGAAGAATTGTCTTGGGCCACACATAAAATACACTAATGATAGCTGATGGGCTAAAAAAAAAAAAGCAAAATAATCTCATAATGTTTAAAGAAAGTTTACTATTTGTGTTGGGCCACATTCAAAGCCATCCTGGACTGTGGGTAGGACAAGCCTACGTTACTGAGTACATCCTATGCACCTGACATTTTATTTACATGCCTAAAGTTCTAGAAAGTCCTGAACTTGGTTTAGGTCTCTCTTAGAGAGTCGGGAGTTGGGAAGCAGCTGGTCACAGAGCTGGTAAATTAATAAACCGGATTTAAATTGCCTCTAACTAAGCCTGTGCTCTCTCAACTCCAGCCTGAGTTTGGAAGGGAGGAAAGGCACAAACGAAAGGGAAAGGACCCAGAGAGAGCAGGCCTGGGCCTCAGAAGACCAAACGTCACCTTCCATTTGACCCAGGAGGGTGCTGGGTGCTGGGATTGGAGGGGGCACATTATTGGCAACAGCTGCCTTCTAGGGGTTCATCTTCTATTTCATGTCCAAACCATTAGCAAATCCTATTGGCTTTGCTTTCAAAATACATCAGTACTCTGGCCACTTCTCAGGGCCTTCACTGCCCACCCTCCGACCATGTCTCTCCCGGGATCTCTTCCAGCTGCTTTCTCTACTTCGGCTCTGGTACCCTCTCTCCCAGGGTCAGATCACTTCCACCTCTGCTCAAAATCCTTCAGAGTGCCCATGGCTAGCTCCCATACCCCCACCAGCCAGTTCTCCCTTGGGCCTCATTTACGGAACAAGCCCCCTTCCAAAGCTGCAGCCCCCAGGCCTCACTGCTGCTCCCTCAACACTCCTAGCAGCTGCCTTTCCCGGGCCTGGAGAGCTAGCCCCGCACAGAGCCACAGGCTCACTCCCTGGCCTCCTTCGGATGCCAGCCCCTCAGCAAGGCCTTCCGGGACCAGCTCTATTTACAACTCCCCTGCCCTCCCCACTTCCTGGAACACACTATCCGTCTGTTTCTGCTTTAGTTGACTCAGCACTCAGCACCACTCAGTGCACCCCACACACCCCACTTGCTTGCTGTTTCTCACCTCCAGAACGCATGATGCTTGAGGGCAGGGACTCCTGTCTGTCTGGGTCTCTGTTGTTTTTTCAGCATCTATAACAACACCTGGCATCTGGTTAGGCTGAACAGATGTACCGTTTTAAATGGGACAGAAAACAACGATACTATCCTGTTTCAAATGATACGTATGGTCAGCCTACTGACAATGTGAATTTAGCCCAGTGAAACTAGTAGCATTTGAAACAGGTCAATACCATTGTTTTCTGCCCTGCTTAAAATGGGACGTCTGGCCAGACTACATTTGGTAGGTGTTCCATAACTGTTGAGTGAATGGAGGATTGTGAGAAATCAATATGAGGAATAGGGTGACACTCTACTTTGGGAGACACTGTAATTCCCTAAAGACCTGCTGTCTCAAAGTCAGAGTGTAATGTTCGGGTTGTTGGGGGCTGAGCACTCTAATCCAAGACAAACCACAAGTCTTATCAATGGTACAATTCTATCACCAGGGACTAATTGAAGGCTAAGTGTGTACACCAACATGTATTAACAGATACGTAACAAATCTTTATTGAATGAATGAATAGGAAAATGTAAGTTTTAATCTGAACCAAAGATAAACAGACATGCCAGAGATTTAAAAGGCCCAAGTTTGTTCTATTATGCACAAAGTTTAGACTTTTGCCAAGCAGAGGCACAGGAAGTAAATTATTTTGACTACACAAACTTTATGATGGGGCAGTGTAGTGTAGCAGAAAGTGAATGGCTTGTGGTCCAACAACTCAGGGAACCCCAGCTCCCAACTTGGAGGCCGTAGGATGTCTGAGCTACGCAGTGTTTTAGTCTCAGTGGGTGATATGGACCTAACAGGTTCTTTTAAAGCTTCATTCATCTCTTTCAATGACCCTCTTCTCCATCCTGGAGCTGATTTTTCCATCAGATTCCTGGGTTCTACCCCAGATTCAGTGAATCAGATCACTGGGGGAGGGGTGCAGTCGGAAATTTGCATTTTAAACACACATTCCCAAGCCTTTAGGTCTGCTGCTGAAACATGCTACCACCTGGCTTCTCTGAGCAGTCCCTGGACCAGCAGCACCAGCATCACCTGGAAGCACGTTAGAAATGCAGTCTCAGGTCACAACCTAGGTCTTGTCAACAAGACCCCTGGAGCGATCCCCACTTTGAAGAACACTGTTCTATCACACTTGATTTAATCGATGTTCAGGGCCCTGCAGCCGTTCTCTCCAACCTCCTAAACTAAGCCTGTTCAACCCACAGCCTTTGCACTGCACGCAGCTGACAGCTTTGAACGCGGCCCAACACAAATTTGTAAACTTTCTTAAAACATCGTGAGATTTTTACCTGGCGATATTTTAACTCATCAGCTATAGTTAATGTTAAGTGTATTTTATGTGTGGCCCAAGACAATTCTTTCAATGTGGTCTAGGGAAGCCAAATGGCTGGACACCCCTGTCAGGATCCTCCTGAAAAACTTTTAGCTCAGAACAATAAGGGATGGGCTTCAGGTGCTGAGGTCTGCCTGACGAGGCCAAGGGGACAAGGCTTCCATGGGCGGATCAAAGCCAACCTCTCACCTCTCACGTTGCCTGGTGAGCCACAGAGAACCAGGAGGGCAGAACAGGACTGGGCACTTACAGAGGCAGAGATTGCTCTTGAGGGAGCAGCAGAAGGAAAGGGGGCCCTGGGACGGAAACTGGGTCCAGCTCTGTCACCCCAGGGGCTGTGGCTACTGGGGACCTGGTTTCCAGGGAGACGGTTTGGGGAGATTTGCTTTTTTCCGGTGGATTTCCCAAGGGAATTAACTCTGGTGTCTGGAGTTCTGTTAACCCTAGGCAAAGTCAGGGACATTGTTGCTCATGGCTAAAATAGCCACTTCAATGAACTAATCACACATGTTCACATAGATTTTTATTTTTATATATTATATATGTATTTTAAAAGCATCCTTGAAATTGTAAAGCATGGTTTCACTTTTTTTGAATAACCACTAAAGAGTTCAATAGAAAGTTACTCAAATATATAAAGAACATACAGCAAAAATCTCATCTTTTAGTAAAAAAATAACTTGAACAACCAATATGAAAAACGATTTCCTATGCACCCAGTGTAGACAGAGGACCACCTCTATAAAGAAGAGCAAAACATTACTGGCTTCATGGAGCCAACTGAAGATGCTTTTTATGCCTAGGTCAGCGTTACTTGTGGACAGAGTTCTAGTTTTAATGCACCAGGATAGCTGATGCTTTATGAGGACTTTGAATAGTGTAAAGACACCTTTTTACAAAGTGAATAACAGCCCCCCATCCTCCCCATAGTTCTTCTTCTTTAGGAACCTAGATTTTTACATATTGCATTTGCCTAAAGCAAGGCACAGCTTTTTTGGGCTGGGTTCTCTTCCTCCCGTGCTGATCGTCTGTCCTTCTTACGCCCTCTGCTTTCCCCAAAGGCCGCAGAAATTGACTGTAGCCAAGCAGGCAAGCTGAAACCCGGTTACCAGCCACAGTAGCTTTGAGAGAGCACCCGGCCCAGCCTGTGTGAGAGGGACGGAGGGGAGGGTGGGGCCGGGAGAGGGTGTTCACATTACCTGCCAGGTACTCGATGACTGCCGCCATGTACACGGGAGCACCCACGCTGATCCGGTACTTGAATGTCCCTTTCTTCAGGTAACGCATCAGCCTCCCCACCGGAAAGATGACACCTGCCCTGGCTGAACGGGACAGCTTGGACATTTTCTTCTTCCCACTCCGGCCCGACATCTTGCCTCAGTTTCCCTCTCAGCTTGCTGACACAGTGGCCTCCTGGCACTAACACAATGCTGAAAAGGAAAGAAGGCAGGGTGAGCGAGGAAGGCCGCTGGCAAACACTTTGGGGACAGTGGTGTGGCCTAGAGCACTGTGGGACACACCTGAGAGCCCCGTGGAGGCAGCTGAGACCTGGATGCCACCGCAGGGCACCCAGGTCTTTGCAGGCCACTGGCCACTGGCAGGCCCCCCACAAACATCTCCTCACCCCTCAAGCTGGGCCAACCTCAATAGGAGAGGCCAAAGAAACTGTCACTAGAGCGAGAAGTCACAGCTCTGGAGTTTGCTGAATAATGGCTTCCAAAGCTGTCCCTTTCATCATCCCCAGAACCATCTGTGAATGCATTACCTCATATGGTAAAAGGGAGTTGGCAGATGTGATTAAAGTCAGGATCCGGAGATGGAGAGATTACCCAAGATTATCTGGGTGGGACTCATGTAACTGCAAAGGTCCTTATAATGGGGACAAGCAAGAACAGAGTGAATAGTAATATGCCTGAAGGACAGGAATTCTCCCCTCATTCTCCAGAAGGAACCAGCCCCGCCGGCACCTTCATTTTAGCCCAGTGAAACTGATTTTGGATTTCTGACCTCCAGACTATAAGAGAAAAGACTGTATTGTGTTAAGCCACTAAAATCTGGTTAGAGCAGCAACCAGAAAACACACACAATCCCTCTTTTCTCTGATTTGCTACTGCCTGTTTTAATATACAGTATTTAGTGACTATGACCATGCCTATTACATGACAGCTCACAGCTGATGTGCATTTCTCAGATACAAACACTTCTCTAAATTTCCAGTAATGTAGCATTCTTAAAAACAGACACAGGGGATGCCAGGATGGCTTAGCGGGTTGAGTGCTCTCCTTGCAGCCCTGGTCTGGAGATCGAGTCCTGGCCCCAACCCATGAGAGCCTATATGCTAAACTAGGGTATGGTCCCCAGTTCAGTTCTCACCAGGGCGTGTCTCCCATGCGGGAGGCCTCTGGCTCAGTTCCTGCCCTGTATGCCCCCTCTCCCTCCCCATCCACCTGTGTGGAATGAAACTATGTCAAACACTGATGACATACAACTATGGAGACTGCTTTGGGCCCTCCCCGTTCTCTCTGTCTTTCTCTGTCTCTCTTTCTGTCAAAACCAAAAAATATATATGTGTTTAAAAAATAAAAATAAATTAAAAAAAAAAGACACATGTCAGAAGAGGCAGTTTTATTGAACGTGCTAGTGCAGAGTAACCAAACATAGTAAATTAAAAGCTAGAGTGCAACCCAAGCTTCTGCTCTTTAGAATGGGAAATTCAGGTTGATTTGGGGGAGAAAGGTCAGAATCAGCATCAAGAGGTGACTTCAGTAAAGTGCACTGAGAGGTATAAGTCATGATTATTTCAGGAAACTATCTTTTATGTGAAAATAAAATAATTAGGTACTTCTGAAAAAGTCATCTTAAGGCTAAAACCAATTCAGAGAATTGTAAAAAAATAGAGCTTAACAACTGGTTGAGTGAGTATTGTGACCAAACACCTGGAACACACACACACACAAAAAGCAAAGGACAAAGGACAAACAAGCAGGATGACCAAAGGAAAGGAACCAGAACATTTCTAGGAAATGTGTTAATGAATCAAGGTTCTCTGTCCCAAAAGCAATGTCATTCTCAGTGGCCGTGTGGTTTGGGGATGGAAAATGAGAACGTAAAAAATAAACTGAAATTGGTTCTACCCATTGAGGCAGTCGTCTCAGATTTTGGCTAGGTAGGATTACCTACCACGTCAGCAGTGAATTGGCCTAAAAAAGTAGCTAAACATATCATGGAAGAAAGTGCCACACGAATGCATGGCTAATATGAAAGATACAAAACAGGAATTGATTTAATCTGGATGGAAGAATGAACAAAGCGTTCAATTGTCTAGAGTATCTGATTATGATGACTGAGGAGTTTTATATAAAACTATGGAATTAGCAACAAACCCCATTCTCAAGACCTACCTAGGGGAAGCCGGGGACCGAGGATCGAGTCCCGGCCCCGGCCCGTGCAGAACCACACGCTGAACTGGGAGCTCCCCCAGTTCAGTTCTCCCTCTGTCTCTGTATCTCTCTCTCTCCCTCTGTCAAAAATAAATAAATAAGTAAATAAATATATTAAAGACCTACCTATCCCCAAGGTGAAAGAAGTAGGTTTGAAGCATTTTATTACACACTTCACAGACATTAATTTTTAATGTGTATACATACTTACTATGCTCCCATTTTATGTGTCATTTTGCTACCAAAAGATATAGGTAGACACCAAAGTTAAGTGCAAGCAAGAATGAGCAAAATGGGGGAAAGCCGGGACGGCTCAGCGGGTTGAGCGCTCGCTTTGAGGCTACGAGGACCGAGGATCGAATCCCGGCTCTGGCCCAGGCAGGACCCACGTGCTGAACTGGGGAGTTCCCACAGTTCGGTTCTCTAGCTGTCTCTGTCTCTGTCTCTGTCTCTCTCTGTCAAAAGTAAAATAGAAATAAATATGCACTGAAGATAAAATAACTACTCTCTATAAATATGAAAAAAAGATTAAAAAAAAAAAATCAATAAAATAAATCTTTAAAAAAAAAAAAAAGAATGAGCAAATAGCCTTAGAATGTTATCGCTTTCACAATAGGGCACAGGGAGAAAACAAGACCACCATTTTCAGAAGGTCCACATTTTCTGTGTTTCCGCTGTCTGACTCTCATAAACCCACTTACAGATGTCCTCTCTTGGAGGAAGCAAACAACTGTATATTTGGATTATTGATTATCGATTTATGTTAAGGAAACTAAGGTCAGTCATTGGCAAATGTCCTCAGTACCTATTATTAGTCATCACTGTCTCAGGGGATGGGACAGGGGACACGGAAAGCAATGTGAGATGGTCCTCGTCCTCGGAGAGAGCTATACGGTGCATGTGTGCTAGCTGGTGGTGGTGTCCAAAACAGAGGTGGTTCCTGGTAGAGTGGAAAGAGCCTGGGACCGGGCACAGGAAGCCCTCCTGGGGGTGGTCCCATTTCTACATAACTAGCTATGTGAGCTCTGGTGTCATTGGTGTGGGACTCATCTGCAACATAGGAAAGTGACTGACTGATCTTGAAGCTCCTTCTGGTCTTCAACATTCTGATTCTTTCAGCTCTCAAATGGTTCTGGAAAAGGAGATTAGTCCCTTTAACAAATAAGTTCTAAAGTATTAACAGCCTGTGCAGGTTCATGAAGATGTTTTAGTATTGGTGACTCCACTCAGCAATTATGTGCTTTTTTTAAGTTACTGGTGGGGGAAGCTGGGATGGCTCAGTGGGTTAAGCGCTCACTTCGCAGCGCCGGGGACCGGGGATCGAATCCCGGCCCCGGCCTGTGCGGACCCATATGCTGAACTGGGGAGCTCCCCAAGTTCAGTTATCTCTCTGTCTCTGTCTCTGTATCTCTGTCAAAAAATTAATAAAATAAATAAACTTTTAAGTTACTGGTAAGTGTGTATGTGTGTAGGGGGTGAGGGGGTGAGGGGGTGAGGGCGGGGGTTAGAAGCCCTGGTTGCCAAGGAAACCACCTCAAAAACCTATCAGAGGCAGATATGCCTTGTGGAAAAGATGAATGCTGGACGGTCATGATCTCTCCTACCAATACAGAAACAGGCACGGAGCACAAATGACACAGGAGCAGGACCCCTCACTCCCCTTCCCCATTTTTCTCAAATGAAAATAGCCAGAGAATGAGTAGGTGTGTAAGACAAAGCTGACAAAGGACTTTATCAATGTCAGCCAAGAAGAGTCACAGATTTCCCCAAAAATTGGAAATGAGGACCGGCAGTAGAAGAAAACCAGGTAGGGGATTGATGCCTAAAATACTCATGAAGATGATAGTCAAGTAAGAAAAGCCAGAGTTAGATCAAACAGAGAAACATACTAGTTGAATATGGTACAATGTAGGCATCATCTCAAACACAGCATTTTGTAACAAGACTTTCTTTTTTTTGGCTCTAAGACTTCCCTCTACGTTAAGGCCTTGGAGCTGAAGATGCAGCTCCATTTGAAGTCTCAGTGTGGCAGTGACTATTGTATATGCTTTCATGAAGCTGGAGAGCTCTTTGTATCTGAGTTGCCCATCTTTTCTGACACTGTGCAGCTGGGCACCTAACTCCTGGCCCCCGGGGGCTGGGAGGCCCCTGCGAAGCAGGGAGAAAGCCGATGGGCACTCACATATCCCATCTGCCAGAACTCAGGAAGGAAGGAGGAGCCGCATCTCCTCACCTCCTGGAACGCTTGAGAAGACTCTGCTTTCTAAAGCTCACCTCTTCCCTGAGGCTGTGCTGGACTCTGGAGCTGTAAGACCCTCTAACCGCTGGCTTCCTTCTTTTCCAAAAGGTCACCTTTCCCCTGAGTCTGTCCATTCTCAGGAAGTCAGGAGATAAAGACTTGAATGGGTTTTTATCTGCTGGTTGTAAATCTGAATCTGTGTATGGCTCCTCATATAGAGAGAAAAGAACCATTACAACGTGAACTATGTTTCCATCACACTAATATTTAAATCAAGCTTGCCCAACCCATAGCCTGCGGCTGCATGCAGCCCAGGATAGCTATAAATGTGGTCCAACACAAACTGGTAAACTTTCTTAAAACGTAAGATTTTCCCCCAGCTCATCATCTATTGTTAGTATTAGTGTATTTTATGTGTGTCCCAAGACAATTCTACTTCCCACGTGGCTCAGGGAAGCCACACAAGTGGACACCCCTGATTTAAATGTCTGTATTTATTTACCTTCTGCTGTTAAACAAATTTTGCTCTAATTAAGAAAAGCTTAAGGACTCTCGGGCAAAGGCGATGGTTTTTAGGTGGTTATAGGCACTATGTGGGTGCCCACTGGAGGTCACGTCGCCATGCTTAGGTGGTCCCATCTTCCAGCTGGCTTGGGGTTCTTGAGGAATTGCAACCCAGACCAGACATAACCCAGATCTGCATTATTACACCTGTCCTTGAATATGTGAGAGGCCCAGAACAACCAAAGTACATCTCGTAATTACTTGCAAAGTGAACGGGAGAGTTTTAAGCATGTTAATAGTGGGAAACAGGAAAATAAAACTCAAAACTCAGGGAAGAAGTGGGGAGAAGGCAGTGGTGCTGCATGCTCATTCCCTTTCACCCCCAGAAGCAAAGCAGCTGGAAACGTAAAACTGGCTTTGTGTGTACTGGGGAAGAGGGCATAATCGAACTCAATTAGTTTAGGATTTATTTCTATGATTGGGTTTTAAACCCATAAAGACACTGATGAGCCCAACTTTACAGATATCACAAGGATAAATATTAAATTGAAGCACCGACGCAGCCATAGGCAATAAACTCTCATCGGCCTATTCAAATAACTGCCGTATTTCATTATGTTATGTTTTTTATTTTTTAACATTTTACAATCTCTGGAAATCAGTATGCATCTTGAAATCTATGACATCATAGATTCAAAGACATAATTTATGGAGCATTTATTTATTTTGAATAATTTTATTTTGCAATTACAGTTGACATACAGTATTATATTAGCGTCAGGTGTACAACATATGAATAGACATTTATATACCTTACAAAGTGATCACCCGATATATCTAGTACCCATCTGACACGTTACTACAATAGTAACTACATTCCTTATGTTATACTTTACATCCCCAAGACTGTTTTGCTTTGCTTAATCCCTTCCCCTTATTGACCCTCCTCCCAACCCCCCTCCACATAGCAGCCATCAAAATGTTCTCTGTATTTGTGAGTTTGTTTGTTTTGTTTGCTTATGTTGTTCTTCAGATTCCACATGTAAGTGAAATCACATGGCCTTTGTTTTTCTCTGTCTTGACTTCCTCTACTCAGCACAATATCCTCCAGATCCATGCATGTTGTTGCAGATGGCAGGATTTCCCTCTCTTTTTATGGCTGAATAATAGTCCCTTATATATGTACCTCTTATTTATTCAGTCATCCATTGATGGACATTCAAGCTGCCTCCACATCTTGGCCATTATAAACAGTATTGCAGTGAACATATAGATAGATGCACATATCCTTTCAAAGCAGTATTTCGGGTTTCTTCAGATAAATACCCCAAAGTGAGATTATTGGGTCCTTTTTTGTCTCATTACAGCCTTTGTCTTAAAGTCTATTTTATCTGGAATCAGTATTGCTACCCCAGCTCATTTTTTTGTTTTCATTTTCATGAGATACCTTATTTTTCATCCCTTTACTTTCAGTCTGTTTGTGTCTTTTGATCTGAAGTGAGTCATGTGTAAGGGTCTTCTTATTCATTCAGTCACCTTATTTTTTTTTTTCTTTTTGCAATTTAAAATATATTTTCAATTACAGTTGATATACGATGTTATATTAGTTTCAGGTGTACAACATAGTGATGAGACATTTATATAACTTACGAAGTCATCACCCCGATAAATTTGGTACCCACCCATCTGACACCATACATAGTTATTACAATACTGACTGTACGCCCGATGCTGTACTTTACATCCCTGTAACTATTTTGTAACTATGAATTTGTATGCATACATCTCTATCTCTTCCCCTCTAACCTCCCTCCCATCTGGCAACCATCAAAATATTCTCTGTATCTATGAGTCCGTTTCTGTTTTGTTTGTTTATTTTGTTCTTTAGATTCCACCTGTAAGTGGAATTATATGACATTTGTCTTTCTCTGTTTGACTTACTACACTCAACACTATACCCTTCAGATCTAACCAGTTTATTGCAGATGGTAGATTTCATTCTTTTTTTATGGTTGAGTAATATCCAATTGTATATGTACACCACCTCTTCTTTTTTTACATTCAATATTATTTTATATTAATTTTAGGTGTACAGCATCGTGGTTGGACATTTATATAATTTAAGAAGTAACCCCCGTAACTTGTCTAATACCCACCTGGCACTACACATAGTTACTACCATGTCCTTCCCTATGCTTTACTTTACATCCCCATGACTTCTTCTAACTACCAATCCCTTTACCTATTCACCCTTCGCAACCCCTTCCCTACTCTCACCCCAACACATCTAGTCCCCATCTGACACCTTACATAGTTATTGCAGTATTATTGACTATATTCCTTATGCGATACCCTACATGCGCCTCCACAAAGACATCAACAAGGGTATGTATGAACAGGAAAAAACACAGTAGGTCCTCAAGTCATTGTTTCATTATAATGTTGATGAGGAAAAACAGTCCATTGCTGACTGGGGCCATCATCTGCATAGAGTTCACATGTTCTCCCCCACCTGCGTGGATTTTCTGGGGCTCTGGTTTCCCCCCACATCCCAAAGATGTGCACATTAGGTGAACGGATGTGTCTAATTTGTCCCAGTCTGAGTGGGTGTGATGTGTCCTGCAGTGGAGGGGTGTCTTGTTCAAGGTTGGTGCCCGCCTTGTGCCCCTGAACTGCCAGGAGAGGCTCAGGCCACCCACAACCTTGAACCAGAGCAAGCAGGTTGGAAACTCATCTTATTTGTTTTTATGAATCTTTCTTAAGTGCATGCATAGCTCACATTTATTTCAACGTTTAATATTAGAAGAATTTTGGGTCTTTATTTAGAAGTCTGGTGATATTTTTGTGACCAGAAAGATGTCATAGAAACTTAATTTCAGTTTATATCAATTAGCTTATGATGAAATTGGTTTCATTATACATTGTTTCACTTAAAATCAGTTTCCAAGAATCAACCGAAGATGTCAAGTGAGGACTTGCTGTATATATAGAATTTGGTTTTATCCAAGGTTTCGGGCATCCACTAGGGGTACTGGAATTTATCTTCTGTGGATAAGCAGGGATTACTGTAGTTGTGTTCCATAAAGTGGCCAGGAACAGTAGATTAGTGAACAGTGAACTACTGTTCCTAGGGAAACAGGGTTAGGTTGCTGTGAACCTCTAGTCACAACTTTTTCATCAATGAACCAATACATAACCTTGTTTTATGTGCGTTTGTTTAAAGACACATGATTTAATATGTATTACTGAATAACATTGAACTCATGGCCAACAGCACTATAATTTATGTCTGAACAAATCTTAGCTAACACATGTATTTTCTCCAGAAGGCGCATCATAGTAACTTTATGCTTCAGAACACTAGATAACACTTTAGAACTATGCTTGCGGGGCCTTTTAAACAGTGAAATTATGAATAAAAAGCACAAAAATGTGAAAAATGTGGCACTAAAAAGACCATGAAAAGGACACTACGTTACAGGGTGAGAGATGAAACAAGTGGAACCTGTTTGACCTTGGCTGGGAAGGTGTACAATGTGTGGCTCAAGTTTGTTGCTGCTCTGTGCCTATCGTTGAATGGCAGCAAAAGCACCATGGGGGAAGCCGGGATGGCTCAGTGGGTTAAGCGCTCACTTTGCAGCGCCGGGGACCGAGGATCGAATCCCGGCCCCGGCCCGTGCGGAACCACGCTTTGAGCTGGGATCTCCCCCAGTTCAGTTCTCTCTGTATCTCTGTATCTCTCTCTGTAAAAAATAAATAAATAATAAATTTTTTTTTTTTTTTTAAAAAAGCACCATGACTAATGTATCGATTTGGTGGTTACAAGTAAATTTTAGCAAGTAGGCGAATTTACAAATATGAAATCCGTGAATAATGAGGATCAACTGTATTTTTCTTTGTTCTTGTTGACAAAACAGAAATGTGCCTTTACAATATCCTAAATATCACCCCGCTTCTCGATCACATAGTACCTTGCAGGGGCCACTTCCTTCCAAGAGACATTTATCCTGAAGCCCTCTGATCTCGAGCGCCAGGCCTTGGGTAAAATGGCTGTTTTACCTAGCGGCCATCCTGAACTGTCTTCCGAGTTCATCCCTGATCCCACGACTTCGTTCTTCCTGGCTTTCTCCCTTATTTTCTTGGTATCCACTTCATGTAACTCTTCAGAGACAGTACAGAGAAGTAAACTTTGTTTTCTTACACAGATAGAACTGTCCTTATTGAGTAATCTTTGGATTATGATTTGGCGGGGTGTATAATTTCTAGCATCAAAATCACTTTGCTTCAACATTTTGAAGCCATTGATCCATCATCATTATGAGCATCCAGTGTTACAGAGACATTGGGTGTGCCCATTCCCCAACCTTTCAGATTTTCTCTTCATGTTTTAAAATTCCACAACAATGTGTTTAGGTATGGATTATCCCCCACCCCATTTATCCTGCCCAGCACTTGGCCAGAATCCCACTCAATCTGAAGATTCATGTCTTTCATAACTCTGGGAATTTTATGTTTTGTATTTATTTTTTCTAATCTCTTTATTTCTCCCACTTTCCCCTTTACTTATCTTTTACGAGGATGCCTGTAAACCAGGTATTTGATCTCCTGGCTTGATGAACCAAGTCTCATACTTTTCCTTCTATTTTTTTAGTCCTTTTAATATCTAATTTTAGTAACCATGTTATTCATTTCCAAGAGCTCTTTCTTGCTTTCTGATTGTTCTTTTTTCATAGCATCCTATTCTTTCATAAATACACCGTATCTTCAAATCTCTCTGAACCTTCTTATTTTCTGTTCTCCAGAATATTTTATCCAGTCAGTTGTCCTATGTATAGATTTTCATTTTTCTCTTTCATGTTGGCTTTCCTTAAATGTCTGGTGATCTTTGGTCAAGCATCCATATTTAAGAATGAAACACAAAGTTGATTATTATAGGCAGGTAGAAAAGCTTTTCTCACAATTGTTTGGTAGTTGTGAGTCCTGTTTGGGACCTCTGTGTGCTTGTGTAGGGTGTGCCAATTTGCAGGCATCTTCTAAGAGTGCCCCGTTAGGAACTGAGAGCCCTGAATACCAGAACAAGGAACCTTTACTCTGTGGAGCCCCATCCATCCTAGAAGTTCTAGACCTGCCCTGTAGTTGTTCAATTTCTTTAGAGAGGAGGCCTCAGATTGTTAGTTTGGTAGAATTTCTGCCAGATTTGCCAGAAATTCTACTAAGAGTCAGGGAAGGAGAGAGGCAGACCTTCAACGATCTGCCACTTCCCTGCCCTGCTCACCCTCAGTGCAACTCCCGCTCGCTTTTATTCTTACTGTGGCTTCCCCTGTGATGTTGTCCACGTGGTTCTATGCACTCTGTCTTCCAGAAATTTGTTGAAAGCTCTCATCTGCTAATGACCAACACCAGGCCCTGCCCCTTTGTTGTTAAGTGTTCATTTTCTTTGTACTTCTTTACTATTATTTTGGGGAGCTCTAGAGAAGAAAAATGTGTGTTCAGTCCATCATTTTGAACTGGAAACTGCAAGTGTCATTTTAATTTAACATCTGAGCAAACATCATTTGAGAATTAGCCTAGAAATGAATATGCTGGCAAGGAAAAAAGCTCAACTGTTTTATAATTGAGGAATAATGTCATATTGAAAAATTTAGATCACTTTCATCACCAGGTGAGTCATTGGAAACTAATTGGTCTTGAGATAATTGAGGAATATAAATTTTTGTAACAAGAGATTGTATGAGACTTATTAATATAATAGAATCAAATTCAGTATGTCTGCATTTGTATGGTTTTAGTATATAGGGTTCCTATAAACAATTTTTTAAATAATACTATAATCCCAGAAGGGAGCAGAGAAAAGAAACGAAACACCCTAAGTATTTGCCCCGATTGAATGAACTGCTGTTGATGGGAAACAGTAAACTTTACTTAATATACTGACTGCCTTCATGAAGACAAAATACTCAGGTTTCTTTAGACCAATATTTTCTTTTAATTTAAATAAGTTCTTTGTCAAGCATAAAAAGCTGATAAGGAGTATACCATTTTTTTAATGCCTCAAACACCTTCTTGAAATTTTTATTACGTGTGAACCGATGAGAAACTTGACAAACTCTAGCTAATCAGCAAGATGGTCCATTAGAAGCTGCCAGCAATCCTGATTCAAATGAGCATTTTTCAGCCATGAAGCTTCTGCAAAGCAGCTTTTCAAAGAGGAGCAGTCAGTCATTTGAGATGGAAGCAGTGATTACAGGCCAGCAAGTCACAGGTAAGGTTTGGTTGGGCTGATGATTGACCTTGACAAAGGATTTGGAATTATAGGACAGCTTATTTTAAAGTTCTCTCTGAGGTCATCCTCTTCAGAAGCATACAAATCAAAATGCTTTCATATATACATTATTTTAACTCTAGAAATAAGAGGTCTTATAGCTTTTTAGTGATGGAATGAATTTAAAAAGAACTTTAAATACTGCTTTCTGAAATACACATGAACATGAAATTCATAGTGTCATCCCCTAATGGATTCGTGTACTGTTTTAAAATTGTTGAAATTTATTCAATTTATTCACTTTTGGTCCCCATGATATTTCCCTAATCTGTGGTATTGTGCTTCACAATATTTTATGTTGTAAATATTTATGGAAAAATGAAGTAGTCACTGCAATGAAGCATCTTTCCTCTGTCAATTGAAAACTATCCTTTGGGAGAATAAAATGAGATGAAATAAAACTAGGTAGGACATAAGGGAACTCAATATAAATATATTAACTATATGTAGAAATATATTTTTAAAGGGTATAAAAAAATCTCTTTGCCTCACAACTAATAGAATTCTAATATATTTGGTGTGTTACCCTAAGTACTGTATTAAAATAATAGTTTGTTAGGATTATTTTGTAGCTGTAAAAACCATTTTCAGTAATACCAGCTAAATCACTTGCTCTATTACACTTCCATTTATGAACTCCAAGGGCAAATCATTATTGCACAAGTAATACTTTCCAAACCATTTTCTTCCAAGGCCACCTTTAAGTGAATGAGAATAGTCAATAATTTTATCATCCTATCTGTTAAAGCACATTAACAATTTATAATGTAAAGAGCTCTATCAAATGCAATTTCATCAAAATGACACTCAGATCAAATTAACCAAATTAACCATCCATGAACGTTAGAACCAAGCATTAACCCAATTTATTTAAATTATACCATTGGATTACAAATCATTCCCTTTTTAAAAAGTATTTCAAGTCAGGTCCTGGAATAATCTAGCGGGAAGCTCAACTGCCAGCACATTCTTTATAATTCAGGGGCAGAGAATGCGTGCCCATCTCGGGCATTCCGGAGGGAGGGGCATTCCAGAGGGAGGGGGATTCCAGAGGGAGGGGGATTCCAGAGGGGAGAGGACTCCGGAGGGGAGGGGACTCCGGAGGGGAGGGGCATTCCAGAGGGGAGCAGAACAGGATGGGAGTGGATATGGAGTGGATTTAGGCTATCTGCCGCTATTGGAGTATACAATGACCTTTAACATGTTTTGTCTTTTTATTTTTAAAGGTAAAAGTAGAAGTTGTCGATACATACTGTGTTTCCTTTTTATTAGCCTTACAGTATTTTCTAATATAAATAGATTTGGCCACCTGTGGTACTAGTCGGATGAAAAATGAATATAAATGGATAAAAACAACTTCAGTTCTCCCTAAATCTGAGTTACAGTAATCATCCCAGAAGAAAATGAATTGGTTTGCCTTCCTGAATCTATTTATTCAGGGAAGACAAAATAAAAACAAACCCGTCACTGGGTCCAGGCTGGTCTCTGGTCTTTTTGCTTTTTGGTAACTGACAAATAGGAACAGTGGGCAAGTTAGCCTGTTTCCTCAAGCTCTAAGAGTTTCAAATTAGTGTCAAGTAGTGAGGTTTATTGCTATAAACCACCGTCTGTCTTGCTTCTCTAAGCAGGGGGCTGGCTTTGCCTGGGCCCAGAGGAGCTCCTGAGATGGGAGTGAGGGGATTGCGGAGCCCCCTTTGGGGGTGAGTGTACCAGACAGCAAGCTGGCTGTGGACCGCATTGCCACCTGACTCATGAGGGGCTTCTGGAGATACCCATGATGGTTGAGCAACTGAGTACATAGGGGAGACCCGTTGTGGGCTCTCAAAGCTGGAACATACTGTGCTCTGAGGTAGCTGCACCTGGACCCCTCCCTGCCTGTTCCTCCCTTCCCTGTTTTCCTTACTGTCCGCCCTTGGGCAGTGATTGCACTGCAGGGACCAGTGGCTGGGGAGCTGTGGCTTCAATTGCAAGTGTTCTATGCTGGTGACAGGCAGAGTTGCTCCCTGGTCATGACTGTGTGGGTCCCCCATAGCCCCTGGGCTCTGGCACATTGGGTCAGCTGCACTGAGGAAGGGCAACCACCAGTCATAGTGTCATTCCATCGGTGGGTGGAACCAGCTGGCCCTCTAGGGGGCATCATGGTGGTAGAATAGAAGATGCCTTGGACCAGAGGGGGTGGGTGGTGGTGGTGGTGGTGGTGGTGGTGGTGGTGGTGGTGGTGGTGGTGGTGTGTGTGTGTGTGTGTGTGTGTGTCGGGGGGCGGTGTACAGTTCTGCACTGACCAGCCATGACCCTTAGGTAAAACACTTGGTTTTTCAGAACCTCCCTTTTGCTCTAACAAAGCCTTTCAGGAGCTCTCATATATAAAGTAGAGGAAAGGAGAGGAGTTGTGCTGGTTGGAGTGGGGAGGTGCTGGGAACCTCAATGGCTTGGTCCCCACCTTTCCTGCCTGGGGCCTCCAAGGAACTCTGGACTCTGTGGAGCTCCACCTGAAAACCACTACAGCAGGTGACCTCTGAGGTCCTTTCCAACCTGAAAGATGCTGCTATTCTACCAAGACGTCCAAAATGTCACTCCTTTGACCCTCCCCCATCTGCTACTCACATTCATAGAGACAGAACAACTGGGTAGAATAAAGCAACATCCAGGTGAGCTTTCCTTTGAAGTCACTATTTCATTACCTATGACAACCACAGAGAAGAAAAACTGGGCTTGCAAATTCTGCTTTATTTAGTTTACAGGACTGCCTCTCCTCCAACCGAGATAGTAATTTACATTGTTTATTACAGAACAGCTGAAGGGAAAATCCAGTTTAGTAGCAAAGGGGCAATGCTTGAGTTCACTGAATTTCTAGAAGATTGATAAATATGGAAGTTTAGCACTCTGGTGGGGAATGCAGAGGATTATCGTCTGATCTAAAAGTTTATGTTATATACTGTGTAAGCTACTGGAATTTACCTTTTCGTTGTCTACTACCACTATTTAATTTTAATGGTTTTATTGAACGATAAAGGCAGCACAAAATCTAAGTTATGTAATTCTGTGTCTATACCATTAGCAGCAGTGCCAGGCCAGTAAACACAGGGCCTGGGTTTTCCAGGGTAAGTTTGATTTTATTTTGTTATATTTTTGTCCCGTGGTCATAGAAACGCCCCAAATTCAGGCATCTCAACTATATCATCAGGACTGCCTCTCATCCAGAAACAACCCCCAAATCTTTGGTCAGACCATTTGGGGCTTAACAATATGGTCGCTGTTGCTAATTCTTCTGACATCACAGAATCTGCTGAAGCCCTATTTGCACACACATTTCTGTCAAAGCATGAGAATTCTGACTTGAGTTACTTACTCCATTCCAAGTCCAAACTGGCAATGCCAGCCAAATAAGTCGGGCAAAGTATGATGGATGGTAGATGGATAAATGAACATTAATGGCTTTAAAAAAAAACCCACCAACTTTATCTTATTTAATACTTTGTGACAAGACAGTTATAGTAAAGCGTTGTGTGGCTCAACCTGATGCATTTTACCTTTCATCTGACATACATAAAACAGTGATGCAAATAAGGACTTTTAAAATAAAAGTTTGTGGATGCTAACCACATGGACTTAAAGATGTAGGGCATAGATGTGAGGTTGCCTGGGCTGAAATCCTTACTCCACCACCTACCAGTTGTGTGGTGTGAGACTTTGGGCATGTTCTTAACCACTTTTCTATAAAATGAGTCTGAGAACAGTATCTGCCTAGAGGATTAGGTACTATTTAGTAAGTATCTTATTTAATGCACTTACTAAGAAATAAATAGGTTAATAAAGTGCTTGGACCAGTACCTGGCAAGCAGTAGGCATTTAATAGACATTGGCTACTATAGCCATTGACTTATTTCGATAAAAGAAGCAGTTTTAGAGAATTATTTTTACACAATGCAGGCTAACATTGTCCTTCTGCTTCAAAAGCAACTACAGTGGACTCTTGATCAACGTCAGGGTTAGGGGTGCTGGCCTTCTTCAATCATAAATCCACATACAACTTTTACCATCGCCCAAGCTTAACTACTAATAGTTTACTGAGGACCGGAAGCCTTACCCATAGCATAGTTGATCCACGTTTTGTATGTTGTATATATTATATGCCATAAGCTTACAATAAAGTAAGCTAGCAGGAAAAAAGTGTTAGTACAAAAATCATGGGGAAGCTGGGCTGGTTCGGCAGGTTAAGCGCTCACTTTGCAGCCCTGGAGCCCGAGGATGGAATCCCGGCCCTGGCCCAGGTGGACCCATATGCTGAACTGGGGTGTGCCCCCAGTTCAGTTCTTGCCGGGCGGCCTATGCAGGAGGCTCCCGGCCCAGTTCCTGCCCTGTGCAGCCCCACGCCCACCTGTGGAGTGAAACTATATGGAAAACTAATGCTGTCAACTAGAAGACTGCTCTGGACCCTCCCCCTTCTCTGTCTCTCTGAGACTCTGTCAAAAAACAATAAAAATAAATCTTAAAAAAATAAAAAGGAAAATCATAAGTGTGACTGGAGCATTTTCTGTCTGCTGAGATCTTACTTCCAGGTGTATCCTCTGTTTTGCTCAAATAAACTCATAAAAATTCTCTGTAGGTTCAGATATTCTTATACCAGCAGAAAATACATTTACAGTATTTATTTTTGAAACTCCGTGTATAAGTAGACCTGTGCAGTTCACATGTGTGCTGTTCAAGGGTCAACTGTACTATAATACCATAGTTCTCGATGTTGTGTGTATGATCACTTGAGGCTTAAAACTCAATAATTTCTTTCTACTTCCTTCATTGATTTTAGGAGCTGGTGTAAAGAGGTGATAATGAAATTTTAACCCTAGAAAACTCTTGAGAGCTCCATGATATACGGAGAATCTCCATGACAAAGAATAGTTTTGTTTTTCCCAAAACTGAGCACTTGTGGGTCCCTTCTCATCTAAACCTATATTCCCTGAATTCCATCTGCCTGAGGATTTACAATCATTGCAATGTAAGAATCACAGGATTTCATAAACTCATAATCTAAGACTGAAAGGGACTTGAAGGATCAGACATTTAGTTTCCCCTCCTAATTTCAGCCACAACAAAAGGTGTGGCATGGGGTGGGGGGCAGTGGTCATTTAACAACTTGTCCATGGCCACACAATCTGTGTGAGACCAGACCTAGAACCAGCATCCTGACACCTACTTCTGGAACCCCACTGGGTCTGTTTTTCCTATACTCTTGCCGGTTTCACCTCATCCCCCACCCCCGACACCTATTCCTTAAGTGAGTGAATGAGTAAATGAAACCAGCCTCAGATATTTGTTTCAAAAGCAGTTTAAGGTTCCTCTTGTGATTTCTTTTAGGAAATGAATTATATTCTCAACACACTTATCTTTCCCTCCAACCTAATTCCCCATGTACATCCCAGTGTGCATTCAGGAAAAAAAATGTCCATTCTCAAGTTTTCACTACACTCCTTTTAAAAATGCCACCGTCCAATGCCATTGTTAAAATTCACATCATCTATTGGTTCACTTTTTTCTTCTAAATCTAATTTAAGACATTTATAAAATCATAGTGATGAAAGAAATTGCGAACTGTTCATTTAGTTCGCTCCTCAATCTGAACCTCAGCATGGCAGGCCAGGCCACAACTCAGCCCTGCAAGGGAATTCACACAGTCCTGTTGAAGAAAGCGGAGGAACTAGCTAGAACTATGTCTGCATCAGGCTTCTTTCTACCTGCCTTGTCTCCTTTCCCCTTCTTCAATTCTTACTGCACTCTCTGTGAAGCCTAGTGCAACCCCTCTCTTCCAGCCTAGAATCCTCTTCTCCCTTTGAAAATTATTGCGGCATTTTATTTGTGACTTTTATTACACATTATCAATCACTTTTAAATTGTTGATTATATTTAGTTAACCTAGCAATATATAAATTAAAATGTCAAATATTATAACCATAGTTATGGATGGTTATGAATAATATGACTAAACTCCACCTTCTTTTTAAGATTGATTTTTACTGTTTGAGAGAGAGAGAGCTAAAGAGAGAGAGAGCTAAAGAGAGAGAGAAGAGGGAAGGGTCCAGAGCAGTCTCCATAGTTGTACATCATTGGCTGTGACATGGTTTCATTCCACACAGGTGAATGTGGGGCCATGTAGGACGGGAACCGAACTGGGGGCCTCCTGCATGGGAGGTGAGAACCTTCGCCACTGTGCCATCCCGGCGGCTACCGGCGGCTACCAGCTGCACTGCAGTTCAGCACATGGGTTTGTAGAGGCTGAGGCTGGAATTTGATCCCCAGACCTCATGGCTGCAAGGCAAGCACTCAACGTGCTGAGCTATCCCAGCATGCCCCACACTCCTCGACAGTTCCTCCAATTCTTGTGTCTTTTGGTGGGTGTCTTGTTCTATACCCTCCCTGTCCATGTACACATGCATGTTTACTTACAGAAATACATAACTTTGTTTTTACATAAATGGTACCATACAGTATGTACATTTCTGCAATTTGCATTTTTCATCATACTATGTCTTGGTGGCCTTTCTGTCTCAGTATAGATAGACCTACTTCATTCTTATTAACTGCTGCCTAGTTTTCCAGAGGATAGCTCTACCAGAGTTTAACTTAGCCATTCCCTATTGATGGCCATGAGATGTTTCCAATTTCAAAAACTCTGCACTAGAAGGGAATTATATAATCTGTGCACAAATGTGTGTGCTTCTTCTTTAGAACACATACCAAGAAATGGAATTGCTGGGTCACAGAAGGTACACATTATTAATTTGAATAGTACCAAATTGTCCTCCAAATTGACTCTGCCAGTTTACACACTTGTCAGCAGTATATGAAAGGACCTGCTTTCCCACTAGCTTGCCAATATTTATCACTTCTTACCTTGTTTTACCTGCATTACATAGCTTAACTCCTAGACTTGGGGTTGAAAGCTCTAAGAGCAGGTTCATTACTATTCCATATCTTCCCTCATTCAGAGGTGTTTAGTAACTGATGTTCAATAAATGCTTGTTGAATGATTTCTAACTGTAAGGTGTTTGATAATTCCTGAGCAGAACACACTTTTCGAAAGCATTTACCAAATCTGCATCTAACCTTGAGGTTATTTCCTAAGAATGAAAAAGATTCTTAAGAAAGTTGGTTGAATTTCTGCACCCCCCCCCCAAAAAAAAAGTATAGACATCTTTCATTTAAAGTTGCCTAAGACAGGGTTCCCTCCTGCTTTGCTGGCAGAAGACGGTGAAAACAGACCTGGTTGTTTCAGACAATAGCTAGCAGGGTATCCCATCCACTGGGAAAGAGCAGGCTAAAGGCGCCTCCGAATCCCTGGGAACGAGACAGATGATAGAATGGTGAGGGAGTAAGAATCTCTGGAACAT
Organism: Craseonycteris thonglongyai; assembly: GCA_004027555.1. NCBI lineage: Eukaryota > Metazoa > Chordata > Mammalia > Chiroptera > Craseonycteridae > Craseonycteris > Craseonycteris thonglongyai. The sequence continues at coordinate 56,965 of PVKE010002151.1, forward strand.
TCTGGATCCAAGAAGGAAAACTCTTTTTTATAGAGTTTTGAAATAGAGGAAACCATTAATAATGCCTAAAGCACGGCATAAATGGATTCCAGGTGAGGAGGAACTGTAAGAGAATAGGAAAAGCTGGAGCGGAGAACCGGGTATATTTTTAAAGGAAAGTTAGATACAGAAAATAAAGGTCTTAAAGGTGTGATCTGTGTAATTCAAGAGAAATTTCTTCTCGAGGCAGTGACTTTATTTATTTACATAATAATCTTGGGCTAAAGCATTTCCAAAACTCCACGAGCCTGCTTCCAAGTCTTGGCAGTCTGAACTTGAAAAATAAGAGTTTTCCAATGTGGTAGGAGATAACTTCCAGTTAAATATGAATGAATGGAGAATTGTGTAACTTAGTTTCACAAAGAAACTGGTCCTTGAGAATGTTTCTTCTCTTATGGACTGAACGGTTTCAACAGCAAGCCCAGAGCCCAGTGACGGTACAGTTTATGTCACAAATGAGAAAAGCGAGGCGACCCCTTGCCATGGTGGACTGGCTGCCCCTGGGGGAGTGGGCTCCCGACGCCTGGGGCGCCTGGGCCTGGGCCCTGCTTTGAATTCCCCAGGCTGGACGGACACCTCGCTTCGCCAGCGCTGCTGGAACACAGGCCTGCGGGGCCATGGTTGCCCACGCACCCCCTCAAACCCCTTTATTTCTCTATCCTTTCCTGCTCGCCTCTTCTATCACCCATTGCCAATGAGCCCGGCCGCGGCGGGGCCCGAAGGCGAGCCCGCAGGGGCCCATTTCGGAGGCTGGGGACTAATGGCAGAGGCGCCTTTGGCTCTTGGCGGGCCCGCGATCCTTTCGGCCATTGTTGTGTGTGGAACAAAGAGGGCAGGAGCGCAGGGCGCCCCCTCGAGGAAAGGTGGGGAAGGACACCCACGGGGGCCTTCAGGAGGCGGGCGAGGCTGTAAGCAGGGTGCTCCCAGGCAGCGGGCTGGGGCGCCGGGGAGGGCCGGTCCCCGCCTGCCGCGCCCCGCACGCCGCGCGCACGGCGCCCGGCGCAGCCCTTCCCGACGCCGCGGCCGCTCCACTTTGATTCCCTCCTTCCTTAGTCTCCGCATTTCTTTTCCCGCGCAAAGCGGGAGCCCGAGACTGCCCACGCCGGCCGCGCAGGGGCCGCCATTTCCCGGGGACAGCGCGGCGCGCGGCGGCACCGGGCGCCCCGGAAAGGGAACAGGCGGGGAGTGCCCGGCCCCGGGTCCTCCTCCGCGCCGGCCCGGGGTTCGCGGCGGCCGGCCGCCAGGTCCCCGGCGCGCCGCGTCCCCCTGACCGGCCCCGGCCCCGGCCCCGGCCCTCCGCCTCCGCGCCCCCTCCATTGTCAGCCCGGAGCAGCCGGCGCCCACCCGGGCCCCTCGGAGGCCCCCGGCAGCCCCAGCCCCCAGGCCGGTGCCCCTCGGAGGCCGGGCGCGCCCGTCCCCCCTCTTCCGCGCCCCAAACTGCACAGCCCCCGGCGCCCTCCGCCGCCTCCGGGGCCAGCCTCGCCCGGGGCCCGCCGGCGGACCCCGCATCCCTCCGCCCCGTTAGCCCCGACACCCCAGCTCCTCGCCGCCCGCAGGAATTTCACCGCTTCGCATCCCCCCGTTACCGAGGAAGCAAGTTGGGGAGCTTGATTTATTAATTTTTCTTTCCTGCTTCTGGCGAGGAGGGCCGACTACCTGGGGCGCGCCCGCGGGGCGGGGAGAGGCAGGGGGCTCCCCGGCCCGGGCGCTGCCCCCGCGCCGGGTTTTGTTTCGAGACCCCCAAGCCCCCCGAACAACAACGCCACCGCCGTGCGGGCTCACCTGGTGCCGCGCCGCCTGCTCCGGGCGCGCGGTGCCCTGGGCGCGCCGCTGCGGCGCAGGTTCGGCCCGCGCGGTGCCGGTGCCGGGCAGGACCCGGCCTTTCTTTAGGTTCTGTCTGTGCGTGTCAATGGCGGCAGGCGGCAGCTCTCCGGGCCGCGGACAGCGGCGGGGGGAGGAGGGAGAAGGGATTGCTCCTGCTCCACATAACCACCTCTAGGAGGAGTCCTCAGCCTCATCCCCCGCCAGCCCAGGCTCCGCGACCGGGCCGGGGCTCGCGGGGGCGCTGGATGAGCTATTGTCCTTCAGGAGCGTTAAGGAGGCCGCCGCGCGGCCGCCGGGTCTGCTGGCAGCCCGCAGGGCCACCGGCGGGGCTGGGGTCACGGTCCAGCCGCCTAGCTGCACCCACCTTTGGTGGACGAAGGGGACGCGTGGGCGCCCATCGGGCGGCTCGGGGGGTGGGGAGGGAGCCTCAGGTGAAAGCAAAGGATGCCGCCTGTGCCCTGGTGTCCTTAAATGCTAATAAATACATTAACGTGTGTGCCCACCACTGGGACGATAGCGTGGGGTGGCCACAGCCACCAGACCTGAGCATCTATACCCATGCCTGTGGCCTTTTAATAATTAGGAGCAATTTAGAGCCCAGCACTGAGTCCTATTTGGCATAGCAGATGTGTGGTATGGTGGGTAAGACTGCATGGACAGGATGTTTAATTTGGTTGCGTTACAGAATGTTAAATTTATAATATCCGTTTGCATTAAGATTAGCACAGGGCTGTTGTCTTAAGGACCGATTTTTATTAGTCTCTAGACAACATACTGTTAGGGTGGTGTTGTGGACAATGTCAGTTGTGATAATGGGGTGAGTGGTTGTCCTGTTCTTACTGGAAGCCAGCACTGTCTCTGTAACAGGAGATGTTGGCCAGGGCTCCATGGCTGGCTGGCGGCTGAGTCCAAGGAATTTGTTTAATTTCAGTGGGGAATGCTAACTTGCTATGGGCCATCCATGCTTCCTCTGATTTCTCCCTGATGAGTCAAAGGATTGTGAGAGGCAACATTTTAATCTTTTCACAAAAGAGAAAAACCCACAATGTTCCAGCATTGGCCAAACGGATACATTTCAAAGCCTCTCCATTTGGTAGTATTGTGTATATTTGCTCCTATTAACTTAAAAATGTTACGGCAATGGGGAATTCTGGGGTAACTGAGAGCTTCCAATTGCTTCAGTAGGAAGAACCCAAATGCCTTTGGATTTAAACTACTTAATCAGGACTTTAGACCATATGCATTTTAAGCGAGTGTTTTCCTGCGAAATCAGTCAACTTCCCCAAAGATCATGCATGTTGTTACATAAATGTATAAATAAACCTCTCTGTTTAAATTTCACAACTTCTCAAACTCTCCTGGACCAGTGGTCTCAGTTTATTGGGACTTTCTTCCCCCTTCTTCCTACCTTCCCCCACAACCCCTCTCTGTTCTTTGTCTTTGAAGATACTCTCCAGGTTCGGAAATCTAGTCAGAATGAAGTCCCCTTTTCCCAAGACATATATTTAAAGGGTTTCAAATGTTCCCCTGGGGCATCTCATACAGTATCAATTTTCCCTTCCTAGAGGAAGCTCCTGTCTCCCTTCTTATAAAGATTTCTGGTGTCCATTCTTGATCAGCAATAACTCCCAGGCCAACATTCAAGAGAGTTTAGGAACCTTCTGGGGGTGCTTGAAAAATACTCTTACCCTGTGTCTGATCAGCCAGGCTGACTGAGATATAATTCATCAATATATATTAGATTCTCATTCTCCTTGTAACTTCCCAATAAAAGTAGTAGGTGTGGTTGTTTTTATGTGCATTTTTTCTAACTTGTTTCATCCTCTTATTTTGTTATGTGCTATACTCAGAAAGACTGTCTTAAGAAATTAACTGTCAGGATTTTCCCATTTTCTACCAGTTTCTTCAAATAAACAGATTATGCTTTCACAGCTTGGAATTAAGGGGAATGTCAACTTCATGATACTCTCGTTCTTACAATAGAAGGGATCACAGAGTTCATCTGGTCAAACCCCTTCTGTTATAGGAAGAAATCTGGTTTTCAGGTGGGTGAGTGATTCATAGCAGAGACTCAAGTGCATTTCCAGATACCCAGAATAAAGCAGTTTCTGTCAACTCCAAACTTCTCAGGATGTATCGGGGACAAATATGCAACTTGATATGCAGATGTAATTAAATTGTAGATATTCAATATTGAACATTTAACACATGAACAAAAATTTAACACAAATAATACTGTATAGTTAAAATATATTTAAAATAGTCAGCATGACTATTAATTCATCAGTAATCTTGAGTTCTGCAATGGCCTCTAACTCATCTCTGGCAAGGTGAATAATACATAGTAATAAGAGTTTACACTTATGGAATGCTTACTATGTGCATTGCGTTTCCCCCTTGCTAACTCATTTAATCCTCACAACAGCTCTATGGAGTAAGAACTATTTTCTCCTTTATGAAGATGGAGAAACTGAGGCAGAGAGCAGATGAGAAGGTTTGCCCACATTTACAGAGTTAGGAAGTAGCAGGTTCACACTCTTAATCCCTGTCTTAATCTGGTGGTAGGGGCATGCACATTCACTTTAAGCAAAAAGGAATTTTGTGATTGGTCACATAATCGAAAGTTCCTTGGACTAGTCCCAATACATATCTCCAAGGAGTTAGTGAAAAGCCTAATTACAGGAAGTTTGGTTGATTACCATTACACTGAAAATATTTTCTTAACCTTTGACCTGTATGTGTGCATAATATTATGAATAACTGTATTGATTGTGAGTTGACTCCATTAGCGACAAGGATGTCTAGTAAACGTTTTATTGAGAGGCAGGATGAACTGCTTCTCCTCCTAGAGACAAACATGCAGCATGATTTAGAGATTAAAAAAAAAAAAAAAATCCACCATGCAACTAGATTTATATTCTACTAAATCTACCAGTAATTTATCCACAAAATCATCTATTTTTAAAAAAGCTTCATGATTTTATCCCCCAAAATCTTTTCACTTTCTCATGATCCAAATTTATGATGTTGTGTGAATTGAGCGGGTCTTCATTTTCCAAGATTAGTTCCAATCCAGTTTACCACACCAATTATAATTTGTGATCATTTTACCCTTCTAAACTCTTGGTATGTCATTACTGTATTAATTTTTTGACCCTTGCCTCTCCCAGAAGGACTATGTCATGCAGGTATATATTTATATCTGACATATGTAAATATATGTATGTAAGATTTATATATTCATATTAATTGTATTTGAGATTTCTGATCTTTGAAGTAACCTGAGATTCCCTGGGAGTATTATAAAAGCAGATGGAAATTATGGGTTTAAGCTCTTCTTTGAATGCACATCAGGCAATTCTAGACGCCGTATTAATTCCATGAAGGCACCAACTGGTATAACTCTAAATAGCAAGTTTGGAGCCGGAGGTTATGAAAGCAGAGGAATCACCAAACTAAAAGGTAACCCACTATTCTAAGAAATAAATATAGCTCCTAAAAGTAAGTACCTTATAGCGTGGGAAATACTAAGCGACCTTCCTTAAAATTTTGTATTAGCTAGAAATATGCAAAGTCTTTCCTGTTGTTATATTTTGAATAGTGAACACAATTAATGTTAAACATTTGTTTCCTTGATCAAAACTAGTGGCTTTAGGATCTTAATCATTTGTGGAAAGGAATGATAGCCTCAAAAAAAAGGCTACATAGGTCATTGTTAGTCAACAAAGCCCATTCTTAGTGTTTCTACCTAAAATGAACGTCTTCCTCTCCTAACAAAAGAAACATTTTACTAGTCCTGGTTCCTAAAAACAGCAACAAAATGTCCCTTTTGATACTAAATCCTGACCCTTTGGTTCTGGAAAAGGGCATTTATGTGAATGGCTATGTGTGTGCATTGATGCATATCCTCATATATGTATCGACAAGGGCTGTCCGGAAAAAATCTAGCCATTGTCAATATAATGAGAATGTTACAGGCTGGATACTTTCCGGACAGCCCTCGTATATATGAATAACTAAATATTTGATGTGTGTATTACGTGTGTATGTTATAAGATGGGTAGTGAACTGAGATTGCAGTAGGCTCAGAGTTAAGGCTGATTTGGATTTTAAAGGAATCTACCAAATGTTTGGTGTTTTGCCAATGAACTGTATTGTAAAGGAACACGAGAAATATATTGTTGGCCCTAATTATGCAAAGTTGTGGTTAGGAAAATAAGGCACATGGTGTCATTAAATCTGATGGAAACAGAACCTGGAGCTAAGGGGAGGGTGCCAGTTGGTATCTTGCTGTCTGGTGCCGAAGCTCTCTGGGAATCATCTCGTTACCTCCAGGCAGAACGCTTTGCCATAATTGTGATGGGAAGTGGCAGCACACAAATAGAGAGTTTGGACCTTGCCATCTGTGTTGGGAGATCTGTGCAATGTGGCCTCACACCTAAACAGAATTGCTCTTTACAATTTAGACCCATTCTGTAGAATGGGGGCATTGATTTTTTTTTTGAAACCCACAAAAACAGAATACCATAGTAAAACTATAATTTATTTACACAAATGGTGTGTTTTCACAAAGGCCATCTGTCAGTTGACTCTCTGATCTAAAACAAATCTGTTTGTTCCCCAGAAGAAATAACATGTCTGTTGAAAAAGGATTTATGGACGACAGGCTGCCCAATTCATCAGCCATTGGTATAATAGTAACTATTTATGATATATTTACTTTTAAGGGAGTGCTGTGAGTGGAAACTATTACTTGTAAAGTATGGTAATTAATTTTTCATTACCTCAAAGCCAAGAAATGGAGCCCAGTTGCATCTATTAAGATTGGTGCATGAGAAACATGTTTCTTCTGGAAAAAATACCCAAATAAAAGCATTCAGAGAAATTTAGCCACAGGGTAGCTCACTGCCCTGATGGGTGGGGTTAGGACCATGGGCTTGAACTCATGCCCTGGATTTGTTTCTGGGGGATGAGAGGACAAATGACTCTTGAATCACCTTGGCCACTTGATCTCTAGGCATCACTGATGGCCCTTATTGAAAATTAGGGGGAAACCAGGATGGCTCAGCGGGTTAAGCACTTGCTTTGCAGCCCTGGTGACTTGAGGATTGAATCCCGGCCCCAGCCTATGTGGACCTATATGCTGAACTGGGGTGTGCGTCCCATGTGGAAGGTCCCTAGTTTGGTTCCCACCAGGACGAGCTTCCCATGTAGGAGGCCCTTGGTTTGGCCCCAGCTCACGGGGGCGTGCTTCCCATGTGGGAGGCTCCCAGCCCAGTTCCCACCCTGCACAGCCTCTGCCCACCTGTGTGGAATGAAACCATGTTGAAAACTGATGACGTACAACTATGGCGACTGCTCTGGACACCCCCCCCCCCACACACACATACACACACATACACACCCTGCTTCCCTCTGTCTCTCTCTGTCTCTGTCTCTGTCTAAAACAATAAATCTTTAAAAAACATAAAAGAAAACGAGATCTTAACATTAATACTAACAGAAAAAAGAACTCTAGATTGGAAGAAACAGAAGTGGAAGAGAAGGGGAGACCCCCTTTTTCAATTCCCCCTACACACAAAGGAGACATTTGTGTGAATGTTAATTTTTTAAATATTTATTTTGGAATGGAATCTAGTATTTCTTTTTTTTTAATTATTTATTTATTTATTTTTGACAGAGAGAGAGAGAGAGAGAGAGAGAGAGAGAGAGAGAGAGAGAGAGATACAGAGACAGAGAGAGAACTGAACTGAGGGAGCTCCCAGTTCAGCATATGGTTCCGCACGGGCCGGGGCCGGGGTTCGATCCTTGGTCCTCGGCGCTACAAAGTGAGCGCTTAACCCACTGAGCCATCCCGGCTTCCCCCTAATATTTCTTAATGTGTACTCTCTTCAAGAAACCCATTTACTTACCAATGTCACCCCCAATAAATTTAATAATAAAAATTTGTAAAAAAGAAACCAGGATAAGTCACACGAGAGGTACGAAGAGGCATGTCCTCTTCTCTCAGGAAGCTTGTAATCTATCTGACAACTCAGGGCATGGTGATAGGTACAGAAACCACCTTGGAATGATCAATGAAAAATAGTTAATAAGAGTCAAGAGTTGTCACTGAACACTTTTCTCAAGTTAACATCAATTCTTAACTTTTTGGTTTCCCAAAGCATTCTTAAAATTAACTAAACCAGGAATGGCAGGATAGCTCAGCAGGTCGAGCGCTTGCCTTGCAACTGTGAGGTTATAGTTGTGGCACAACTGGTAACCTCCGGGATGACGGTGAAGGTTCTCGCTTCCCATGTGGGAGGCCCCCAGTTCAGTTCCCCACCCTGTGTGGCCCCACATCCACCTGTGGAATGAAACCATGTCACAGCTAATGATGTAAATTTACAACTATGGAGACTGCACTGGGCCCCCACCCCTCTCTTTCACCTTCTCTCAAACAATTAAAAAAGTCTTTTTAAAAAATTAGCTAAACCAGGTCTCCCCCTTCCAATTTTTTTTATTTACTATTAATTTATTTTTCAAACATTAAAAAAAAAGGTAACACTTGACTAGGATACACAAAGGGAAAGGCAGAAAAGGTAGATGGCCCAGGGATTCCAAGGGGATCCCCTGTGTTTCCTAGGTGGCTGGTTGTCTTCTCCTGGGAGCCAAAGTTAAGTCTAGGATCCCAACTGTGAAGATAAGAGGACCCTCACTTTCCCTCTTGATGAATCCTTGAAGATGCCCAGATGCCACCCTAGTTCCCACAAACACCTCCCAGTAGTGTTAAAGTGGGTGCTAGAGGAGAAGTGGGCACAACCTTGGACCCTCATTATGTACAGAAGCTCTCACACAGACCCCCAAGCTCCACACTGCGAAGGGCTTTAGAAATGATGAGCTGGTCATTGGTGGGGATCACATCCAAGGGCATGTCCGCTTGGGAGCTCCGCAGCCTGGGGCCCATGGGCAGGGTGGTCTTCATTAGGGGCTTCTGCTCTCTGGTTTGGACCAGGGTGGGCACATCCTTGAGGGCTGCACAGGTTGAGGTAGCCAAGGCACTTTAGGAACATGGGCTTTGGGAACAGTGGGGATTGGGCAGCTCATGGCTTCCTGCAACCAGTCAGCTGTGGCCTCCTCAGGTTTGGTTCTTAGAAACCCTTGTGCCTGCCCCTATACCCACCCTTTATAGAGGAGTTTCTATGTCCACCCCTGACCCTCAACACGCCACTCCCTGCCTCGCCTAATCATTCCTTCTAGTTCATTTGGGTTGGGGAAGAGCTCTCACAGTGAGGGGGTAGACAGAGCTCACACCAAAGGGGACTCAGTCACACCTTTGCTATTCAATAGGTTTTCACTTCCTTCTACCCATCCATCTATCCCTCCCTGCCTTCCTTCCTCCCTCCCTCCCTTCCTTTTCTCCTTCCTTTCTTCCTTTTCCTTCTCCACCCTGTTGCCTGAACATGGATGTGAACTGTCCTCAATCTTGGAGAAAAGAGTGACACTCTGGGAAGGCTGAGCAATGAGAGAGAAGGACATGGGTCCCCCAATTAGCAGGCACTGTATCAGTCCTGGCCTTCTAATGCTCCCTATTATGTGGGCGAAAATTACACCTCTATCTTGTAAAATCATTATTCGAACTTGCCGCCTGACTAATCCACTGCACATGTTCTATCTGCCATGTTTAAATGGGAGAGGCTCTTCATGACATGTAGAATAAAAGTTTCTGCTCCTTGTCACATAAATGAAATAAAAGACTTGCAAATGATGAGCAGTAGAGAAAGAAACACATCTCTCACTTGGGTGAACAGATGATCTGCTGGCACATTACCACACTTCTGACTTATTTCCTTTCACCTGGTTCATGGATGGAGGAATGAGCTTTGAGGTTCAAGATTCAGCTCTAGTCCAGCTCCTCTGCTGTGTGACCTCGAACAATAGAATCTTCTTGAGTCTTAGTTTCCTCATCTGTAAAATAGTAACAGTGAATAAAAATGAATGGGATGGGGTTCCAAATTCTGCCTTTGTAATTATGTTTTTAAATATATGTTCTAAAATGAATCTTTAAAAATGACTGTTATTTTTAAGCTTAACATATTTAATATCAATAGCTGTTATTTACTGAATATTTCCCATGTGCTTGAAACTGCAAAGCATTTTAATAATCTTTACAATGTGCCATATACTACACTAACTGCTTTATATGTATTAACTCATATGCTCCCTATAGCATCTGCTTATGATAGTTCCATTATCAGCCTACTTGACAGATGAGGAAAGTGAGACTAACAAGGTAATGCAATTTGTCAAAGCAAGGACTCACACCCACGCCTAGGCCAACTCCAGAGTCTTTGCTTTTTTTGCCTTATTTCTCTGCACCTTTTCATAAAATGTTTTACCTGATTTTTTAAATGAAAAATTTAAACAGGCAGAAAGATTAGAGAACTAGACCGTTAGTGAAATTTAAATTTGCCTCTAACTTGAAATAGTGTTTTGAATCCATGGCCATGACACAGTTAGAATTCATGGAAGGGGACATGGGACATGACATGGGGTCACCCAGCATGGGAATTCCCTCTGTGACAGCCTGGACAGATGGTCACCCAGCCTCTGTTTTAGCACCTCAGTGGTTGACCTTTCACTGCTTTATTAGGCCACCTGTGTGCCACTGTTGGAGAATCTCAACAACGCTGGTTTTCAGACTCAAGCCCCTACATATACTTGCCTTTGCCATATGTACTATGCATGCTGGCTTTGCAATGTGAAAGCTATCCAGTGGGGGCAGATCTCTCCCTCTCTGGCCCTAATTTCCCTCCCTTCCCCTCTCCTCCAATCCCTTTGATAGAGAACGTCATGAAGAAGATGGCATGTGAGTTGCATGTGGAAGGGTATGTGGGATTTTAGCAGGTGGAGATGAGAGGAAGCAGATCAGAGGCAGAGGGTAGAGATGGGCCAGGTGGGGGATGTGGATAATGTCTCAGCCTGGTGTGTCACTGGGTGCCCAGAGAGCAGCTTAACCGGGAGGCATCTTTGGACTAGCAGGCTGAGGACCTAATATGTGGAGCCTTGAAGCAAGGGTGAGTGAGGGCTTGGCACTTACTATGCTAAACAGTGAGATCTTGGAGCTTCTTATACCTAGGGGTGTGGATGGTCTGAGAGCCATGTTTAAGGAGGTTCCCCTGATAACTATGGATGTTTTGGTGGGGAGACCCTGGAACAGACTAGCACCTTCCCAACCTGCTGGAGCAGGCCCCCTTGGCTCCACTCATCAACAGAATCACTTTTCTCTTTATACAGTAGCACTTTATTTCCCCTCTTGTGTAATAGGACAGTTATATACGTTTTTAAAACCAAGGATGTGCACGAAAACAAGCATTTTGAATGAGAGAAGATGTAGAACAGCCTTTAGCAACAAATTCTTGAACTTACCTGGGGCACTTTCTTCCCTTCCTCTTCCAGCCTTCTCTGAGAATATCTCCGGCAAGTAGCACACTTACTTCACAGCCTCAGAGAGACTTGTCTTCTAACTTTGTCTTGTGGGTCTGAAGTCACACAGTCAGGGCATGGCCTAGCAGGTATCAGAACTGGGGCTTTCTGAGAGAGATTTCTGAAGTTCTTTCCATTCCAGCTCACTGCCCCAGTTTATCTCACTATCATGTATGTGTGTGTGTGTATCGTATATTGTATATCATATATCATATCATATCATATTATATCATAGGCTAGAGTAGACTCCCAAATATTTTAACATAAAAATTTTTGCAATTGGGTTTTATGTGGAAAAGTGAAAATGACCTCATCTCTTTATTTACACATGCTGATTTTCATAAAAAGATAGTCTTCAAAGAGTCATATTAAATAGATCTACCTAGAATGTTACATTATACTTACAGATTAATGACCGATAGGTCATGTCATTACCCATTTACTGATGAAGCTATTGGATCTGGACAAGGTCGCAGCAGCCTGCCCTTCAAATCCAGGCTTGTCAGGGGGCCCAGTTCTCTTCCTGGTTGGCCACTCTACCTGTCTCTGGTTGTTCCTTTCATCCAGCTCTCTAGATGAGAGTATTCTCCACTTCTTTCTGCGCTGATGATCAGAAAATTCAGTGTTCCCAAAAAAGACGACGAGTGAGCAAGAGGAACCTTACTTGGAGCCAGAGGAAATGGTCACAATTAAGAGCTTCAGGAACTTTAAAAAAGATGTCCCTATAGATTGTCTATGGCAGCTGCTGTTGCTCATTGAGATGAGAAGCCATTGGCTCAGACCCAGCCAGTTCTGAACAGCAGGGCTTCTGTGCTACTCCAAAGTGTTTATTTCTTTCCATGGTGGCTGCTGAAATGTAGGCTCTGGGAATTCTACTTTAAATATGGCACTGCGGGCTCTGGGCTATTAAGGGTTATTGCTAGTGGTCCTCTATCTAGGAAATGGTTCCAGCTCTATGTTATCCATCTTTGAGTTGGCTAAGGAACTGCATGTATTATTATAGAGTGTTGCAATGATATACGGTATATGTTTGCTTTGGTAACCCATGTGGTCATTTGTAATGAAAATTATGTTCAGGACATTATAGTGCATAACCCAAAGAAGCAAATGCTCACCCATCAAAGGCTGTCATATTTTTTAGAATAAATTGTAGACTAACTATCACATATACATATCTCTATTTTCCAAGCAGAATGAGTGTTCAGATTATGGTTAGTTTATCTTTAGATTGCCTTTAGATTATCTTTAAAATGGTTATGTGTGTCAATTATTCCATTGAATTCAATTGGGACTATTTAAAATTTTCTTATATTGCTCCAAAGTTAGATGAAATCTCAATTTTTGAATTCTGTTATCATGAAATAAACTCCACATGAGAGCACATGACAGCCATGTGCCATAGTACATTCTTTTTTCCATTTGTAAATTAAAAAAACAACAACAATAATCAGACTAGGCATTCTTTTTTCTTTCTTTCTTTCCTTTGTGTGTGCGTGTGTGTGTGTGTGTGTGTGTGTGTGCGCGTGCGTGAAGTGCACTGTAGTTCCTTTACTAATCTTTTAATAAATAAGATGTTTTCTTGGGAAATGCTACAAGGCTGATATTCTGTGTGGTTAATCTTACTTAACCCAACACTAGTCATTCACAAACAACAGATGTTCAGGGTATATTTTTCACTTTCCTGCTTGCTCTGGGAGCAATTAAGTTTGTAGTGTTCTGTGTCTTTGTCAGGTCCTCAGATTTCTACAGACCTGGTATTTTCCCTGTGTTGATTTTTCCTCCTTTGAAATATAGTCTCTCAGTAAGGTTACAGGCTTTGACAGTCTTCATTTACCCTTGTTCTTGTTTCGGGGGTACCGCTAATTCAAGCATAGCTTTGTGTTAGCTGAGATCTAGAGGCAATTGATATTTCTGTTTGGAATACTGAAAACACAGGGGTTTTCCTACAGAATTTGTAAGTGTAATACCGCAGTCTCCTTGTTTACAAAACAGTCACCAGATCTTCTGGACAATACCAGAGCCTCCCAGAAAAACCCCTAGCATTGCTGATTGTCAGCCTGGCTTTGGAATAACTGTTCCTCATCCCCCAACTCTCAGCCAATATTCTGAGTTAGGACAACAGACTCATAAAAATGTGATTTTAGCTGTCTTCAATTCAGTTCTGTACATAAAGTTTTGTGACTGCCTACTCTTTACTAGATTCTGGCGTTAGCACATACCACAAAGCAATTTGGATAGGAATAGGCAAAACTAATGCAATCAAAGCAGCAAGGGTAGTGAAATGAGACCAATGGTACAAATTTTGTTCCCAAGAGACATATATACAATTTGTGGATAAAGTATTTTTATTCTAAGCATTTATTGGTTTTATTTATTTTTTTTCATGATTAGAAAATAAACAGTATTTATTGTAAGCATTTTGGAAAAAAATAGAAAAGTAGACACAATTCTTAATCTCAGCATCCATAAAATAATCATTGTTAATATTATATTTCATATCCTTCCTATCTTTTTTCTACGCATTTCTATATAGTTCACAAAAAAAATCACTTTATATTGTTTTTAAAGACTTTAGTTTAGAAAAATAAAACATATATAGAAAATGACACAAAAGTATGGCTTGTTATCAGTGGTCACAAGGTGAACATTCCAATATCCAAGGAAAGAAATAGAACTTTGCCAATAACATCAGAAGTCCCTCATTCTGTCCCATTACCATCTCAACTTTTTCACTTCCCAAAAAAGTCACCACTATTCTGTCTTCTATCATGTATGACATTTTATCATTTACATAATAACTTTTGCATATGTTATAAGCCCCACAATACGTTATTACTTTTGTATTAAACTGTCAATTTTCTTTTTTTTTTTTTTAAGATTTCATTGCTTTGAGAGAAAAAGACTTATTTCATTGTTTTGAGAGAAGATGAGGGTGTGGAGGGAGGGCCCAGAGCAGTCTCCATAGTTGCACATCATTAGTTGTGACATGGTTTCATTCCACACAGGTGGATGCCCACATGCAGGGCAGGAACCAAACCAGGGGGGCCTCCCTCATGGAAGGCAAGAAACTTCACCGCTGAGCCATCCTGGTGGTTATCATTTGGGCCACCTAAACGGTCAGTGATAATTTAAAGATATTAAAAAAAAAAATTCCTGCAGCTTTTCAATATTAAAATATATATTTTTGTGTGTATAAAATTATAAGTGTTAAGAACATTGCTCCATTGTCTTCTGGCTTGCATTGTGTCTGTCCCATTGGTTGTATTCTTACCTTTATTCTAGCTGCTTATATATAATACTTTACCTTTATCATACTTTTAAACAATTTGATTACTATATGCCTTGGAAGAGCTTTTTTCTTGCATCTATGGATGGATAATTTTGATAAAATTTGAAAAAGTAGCCATTATTTCTTCAGTTATTTGTTGGCCTCACCCCCTTCCCCTTCCCCCCACCCCCACCCCTTGCCCAGACTCCAAGTACACATTGTTAGGTGGCTGAAAGTTATCCTGCTTCTCACTGATGCTCATTTTCTTGTTGTTTTTTTCCCCCCAATCTTTTTTCTCTGTGTGTTTCATTTTGGATAATTTCTATTGTGGTGCCTTCAGGTTCATTAATTTTTTCTTCTGCAGTGTCTAATATGCTGTTCCTGCTATCCAGTGTATTTTTTAAATCCCCGATGTTAGGAATGCTGGCATGGCTCAGCAGGTTGAGCACTCGTCTTGCAGCCCCGGAGTCCAAGGATTGAGTCCTGGCCCCGGCCTATGCAGACTCATATGCTGAACTAGGGTGTGTCTCCCATGTGGGAGGCCCCCCGACCTGGTTCCCGCCCTGTGCATCTCCATGCCCACCTGTGTGGAATAAAGCCATATCAAAAACTAATGATGTTCAACTATGGAGACTGCTCTGGGCCCTCCCTCTTCTCTCTCTCTGTCTCTCTGTCTGTCAAAACAATAAAATAAATCTTAAAACAAAAATCCCAGATGTTGCAGTTTTTATCTCTAGAAGTTCAGTTGAGTATTTAAAAGTATATATTTTATATCTCTACTTCACATGGTTAATGTTTTCTCTACTTTACTGAAGATATAGACTATAATTACAATAACTTTTATGTTCTTGTCTACTAATTCTTTGCATATCGTTGCTGCATGTCCTCATTATGCTTCATATTTTCCTGCTGCCTTTCATGCATAGTACATTTTTTTAAATTGGCTTCAGATATTGTGGGTCCTAGATATTTTGCATTCCTACATATATTCTGGAGTTCACTTCTTAGGCTTGCTTTTAAGCACTGTCAGATGGGATCAGAACAGCTTTTGTTTCAGGGCTGATTTTGCCTAACTAGTTAATGCTTCATGACTAACAAGGCTTTTCTACTCTGGTTGATGAAAACATGAACTTTTCCTGGTTCTACGTGAGCTCCAGAAATTGTTCACCTTGCTCCTTTCCCTGATTTGGGTAGTTTCCATATGTCCATGTGCTCCATCAGTACTCAAGGGAGAGTCTCTGCCGTCTCTGGAGCTCTCTGTGTGCTCCTCTCTTCTTTTATACTTTGCCCTATAGACTGTAACCACATAGCCTCCTTGAACTCCTAGCTTTGTCTCCTTAACTCAGGAAGACTCCGGTTTCCTCCTTTCTATGTTTTGCTGTGGATACTTTATCTAGGCACTAAGTTGGTGCAACTTGCCTCCTTTGTTTCTTCTCTCTCAGGGATCACGGTTCTGTTCAGTCAGATAACCAGTGTCTAAAACTAGGTATATTTTCAGAAGTTTTGTCTTGCATTTTAGTCATTTCAGGCAGGAGGGTAAATCTGGTCCCTGGTACTCCATCTTAGTCAGAAGCAGAAGCCCCTATCCTGACTTTTATACTGATCACTTTATGCTGTTACTTGGTTGTTTTATCACACAAGTGTATGTCTGTAGAAATCACAGGTTAGTCTTGTCCATTATAAAATTATTATACATCTTTTAAGTCTCTTTTAATATACAAAATCCTTCTCCATGCCTTCTTTTTTACTTCATTTATCTGTGGAAGAACTGGACTGTTTGACCTGTGGCTTCTCATGCTCTGCATTTTGCTGATGACTATTTGTGGTGCAGTCTAACCCATTGCTCTAGTCGTTTGTATTCCTGCAATTGAGTAGCAGATCTAGAGGTCTGATCAGACTTGGGTTCCGTATCTTTGGCAAGATTCCCGTGCTGCTGCTCCCTTGCACCAGGAGGCACATAATGTCTGGCTGTCTCTCTTTTGTGATTTAGCATGAAGGCTTAATGCCAAAATTGATCAAGTCATTGAAGATTGTAAAATGGTGATATTCTAATTCTTTCATTTCATTTTCATTCATTAGATGGAGTACCTTTATAAAGAGACACATATCCTCATTACTATTTGATTGCCCATGGTACAGTTTATATGGGAAGGCAGAATAAATGATTCATTTAAGATAATGAATTGGTTTCATATCATTTTCTCAAGATGACCCATTAGTTTTTTTAAAAATCAGTTTTAATATTTTAACTCATAGATTGATGGGTTTTAATCCATTGCAATTATTACCCTTTTTGAAGCTCAAATTGTCCCGTTCCTGGCTGGGGAAAGCCTTTTCAAGTTGGCTGAGTCCTTGTAACAATTTGATAGTAACTTGGTAACTGTCTCTTTATCTAGTGTGACAAGATGTTCCAGGATATGTTATATAAATCCTGCCCCACACCGGGAATAGCACCCCACCCCCACCCCCACCCCCCAAAACAACTGTAGTACCTTTTTGTAGAAAATGATATTTCAAACTATCTGAGTTGTAGGGATGATCGTGGCTACTAGGTTGTCATTGTTTTCAGTCTTCTTTATGAGCAGAGCTAAGATTTTCTATATCTGTTTATGTGTGTGTATTTTTTCTTTTAAAAGATAAAGTATCTCTTTAGTTTATCAGTACTTCTAATTCAAAACCACAGAGTTGTAAAATTCACCTTCTTCTATATTACATCTGTATCTCCTCTTGTCTACTCCAAGAATCTTGAGTCTCAAGGACACAAGGGATGATAGAATTTGAATAACCCATAATTACTCATTTACTTTATCCCTCACTCACACTAACCACCCTCAGAATAATAACTGTAATACTATTACAACCAATGTTATCACTAAGAGCAGTTAAAATATTTTTTTTGCATATCATCTTCCCATCCTACCCCCACTTAAGAATAATTAACTGTATCTACCTTGTGTGAGCTTTATAGTAAGCCATTGCATACTTCAAATCTTTACCTTTTAGGCCTAATTTGGTGTTATTTATATAAATACCTACATGTTTATTACTTATCACCAGTCCTTACGTAGTATTTCTTCAGTCATTTAGGTTGACCGAATCTTTGGTACTTAGCTGCTTTGAAATTCATCGAATTTGGTACTCAGCACATTTTGACGCAAAATTTTGTCCCAGAAGTCATCATTTGTTTGGTACTCGAAGTCCAACCTAGAACTTGTCAGTGTTTGATTGCCTCGTGACTTGCTACCCTTTCCAGATGAAACAAGGGGTCATGTGTTAGTCATGTGATAGCTCTTGCTCTGTGTACATCCCCTTGTGGTCTTAGCTTCTGTGATCATTTTGTGTATTTTTGGTTTGGGAATGCATTAAATTTACTTACATTCTTTCTTATGGAGAAAACTGTTTGGTACTTGTTGCATCTTCCAGAACCAATTAATGACAAGTACCAAGGTACCACTGTGTTTCTTAAGGAGGGCTGATGGGACCAATGTTCCTTGTGTTTTTACATGTTAACACTTTTTACCCTTTATAGTATTTTTTAAAGATTTATTTTATTGTTTGAGAGAAGATGAGAGAGAAGACAGAGAGACAGATAAATAAATAAATAAATAAATAAATAAATAAATAAATATATATATATATATATATATATATATATAGAGAGAGAGAGAGAGAGAGAGAGAGAGAGAGAGAAGTGGGAAGGGCCCAGAGCAGTCTCCTTAGCTGTATGTTATTAGTTGTGACATAGCTTCATTCCATGCAGGTGGGAACTGAACTGGGGACCTCCCACATGGGAGGTGAGAACCTTCACCACTGTGCCATCCAGGCAGTTTCAGTTGTGCTGCATTTCAGCATATGGGTTTGCACAGGCTGGGGCCTGGAATTGAACCTCAGACCTCAAAATTGCAAGGCAAGTGCTCAATCGCTGAGCTATCCCAGCATCCCCTGCCCTATACTTAATTGTCAGTTTTAGTGCTTGTAAAATCCTTGGCTTATATTTTCTTCCTTTGAATATCTTAAAAATATTACTATTCTCCATTTGCTTCTGGAGAAATATTAGTGCAGAAATGTTTCATGATCATTTTCTTTTTCTTACAACTCGCTGTTTTAACTAGATGCTCAAAGTATTTTTTTTCTTTAAACTTTAGTAATTTCATTAGAATATTTTATGACATGGGTCATTCTGGATTGATAATCTTAAACACATGGTGTGTTCTTTTAAAATGTAGTTTCAAAACTTCTATTTTATTTCAAAAAAGTTTTTTTGAATTACAGTTTTGGGCATTTATTCTGTTTCCTTGGTTTAGTTTCCTTCTTTGGAGACTCCTATTACTCGTATATGAAATCTTCTTTGTAAATGAGTAATTGTGGGTTATTCAAGCATTAGTTACTTTTTCTCTGATCTTTTTCATCACTTCTGAAATTTTTCTTTCTTTTTCTTTTCTTTTTTTTAATGAACTTTACTTTTTAGAGCACTTTTAAGTTCACAGTAAAATTAAGTAGGAAGTGCAGTGTCCCCACGTGTTCCCTCCCCTCCTCCCACACACAGCCCCTCCCCCACGATCAACATCCAGCACCTCAATGGCACATCTGCTTCAGCTGATGAAACACATTGACATGTTGTTATCCAAAGTCTGTAGTTTCCAATGGGGTTCACTCTTGGAGCTGTACCTTCTAGGGGCTTTGACAAATGTATAATGACATGTATTCACCATTCACTGCCATATAGTTGGAGTAAAATCTAACATATTTGTTACTGTTTTCTATTTCTTGCCTTTGATGTTTGTTCCTATTTTTGTCTTCCATGCCTTTTCTGTCTCTTGTGGTTTTAATTGAGCATTCTACGTGATTTCATTTTTCTCTCTTTTCTTAGCACATCAATTATACTTTTTTCAAAAGCATTTTTTTTTTAAGTGGTTGCTCTAGAGTTTGCGATATACATTTACAACTAATTCAAGTTCACTATCCAACAGAACTCCACAGCTTCATGGAGAGTGAAATTTTACAATAATAAAATTAATTTAATTCTTCTCTCTCATTCCCTATATCATTGCTGTCATTCATTTCACGTATACATAAGCAAAACATACACATTTGTATATAATTATACATAATCAAATACATCGTTTCTATTATTATTTTAAACAAACTGTTAACTGTTATGTCAATTAAGAATAAGAAAACTAAGAGTTTTAATTTCAGCCTCACTTATTCTTTCTCTGGTGCTCTTCTGTTCTGTATGTCCATCTGAGTTTTTGACCTGTGTTCTTTTCCTTCTCTCTAAAGAACTTAAAAAAACACTTCTGGCAAGGCAGTTCTGCTAGCAACAAATTCCCTTTATTTTTGTTTTGTCTGAGTATTTCTCCTTCACTTTTGAAGGATAATTTTCCAAGGTACAGACTTCTAGACTGGCATTTTGTTTTTTCAGCACTTCAAATATTTCACTCCACTCTCTCTATTTGCTTGCATGGTTTCTGAGAAGACAGATGTAATGTTTATCTTTGCTCCTTCATTAAGTAAGACATCCCCCCCCCCTTTAAGTTCTTTCAAATCTTTCTTCCTTATCTTTGATTTTCTAAAGTTTGAATATGATATGCCTAGGCCTAGTTGTTGCTGCTATTGTTGCATGTATCCTCCTTAGTATTCTCTGTGTGTTCTGGATCTGTGATTGGGGAAAAGGAACTGCAATAAGGAGGCCTTTAGTAACATAGTATCAAGATGTAGGGGAAAGGGAAGCGTTCTCTATTCTTATGTATAAGTCTCAGTCTTTTGGTGAACCTATGTCCCTGGACTGCGAAGGTCACCAGTTAAGTCCCCTCACTCCCCTCTAGGTGGGACAAGATGGCCAGAGAGGGTCTGGGGTTGGGTATTTCTTTTCCTCTGGACTGATTAGGTTGTGATAAAACCCCAGCATGTTAGGCTTTGGTAAAATACTTTCTCCTGAGAGCAAGCCCTATTAAGAACTGAGTGCCCTAGCATATTTCCAAATGGCTCCTTTGCCCCCTCCTCCTGCTGGAAGCATGAGAAAGTTTTTCTGATTCGCACTTTGAAGACTGTCCAGGGCTCCTGGGGGTAAAGCTCACAAAGTATGCAGGGGTCCACAAACTACGGCCCGCGGGCCACATGTGGCTCACTGAAAACATTTATCCGGCCCGCTGGGTGTTTTTGCCAACGCTACCTGTCCTGCTTAGCAGCCGACTCGTCCTGGGCCCGCAGTGTGCATATGTGGACATGCTGAGGGACAGTAAACTGGCTCCCTGTTTAAAAAGTTTGAGGATGCCTAGTATAGAGGTTGCCCAGTGACTGGGTTCCTCTGGAGCTATGAACTCAGACTTGTCCACACTGAGCCTCCAGCACGTCATCAATGACAGCTCAGGTTATCCTACCCTAGCAATGATTCCCATGGGAGTTTCTGCTCTGGTACATGGTGATTCTCCATCTGTCAGGTCTTCCACTGCGGGGGCAGTGGGCGGTGCTCACTCTTCCTTTTGGTCCCACAGTCTCATTTGAAAGGTCTTACCTCCTTGGTGGACCTAAACTCCACAAGTGTCCTCCCCATCGCCTGAAAGCTCTACTTTACTCCTCAGCTATTGTTTTTCAAGTTGGCAAATAGTAAGGGGGAGGTGGGCCCAGGGGCTGTACACCTCTTTCTGTGTTTTTCTTTGTTTTGGATTCTTGGTTCTGTAAGTGCTAACTACTTTGATAACTCTCCAACATCTTTAAATAGATTTAAAAATATTTAGTCTAGTTTTTAATAGCTGTTTTTGGTCGAACAAAACAAACTAGCCCATCAGTTTCATAATAGAACCCACTGCACTGAGATTTCAATTTTGGTGACTATGTAAATGATTTTTCTAGGATTTTTAATTGCTTATTTTTAAAGATTGTCTGAACTGTTTTACAGTACCTTGTTTATTCAATATAGGTTTTGCATTTAAAAAATGTTTCTTTAAACATTTTGAGTTTATGTTTTCTATTATTACTCTGACCAGATGTATCATTTTAAACAGTACAGAAAACAGCGGTACTATTCTGTTTCAAATGGTCCGTATGGTCAGGCTACTGACGTCTTGAATTTAGCCTAGTGAGACGAGGCTGACCATACGGACCATTTGAAACAGGACAGTACTGTTTTCTGTCTCGTTTAAAACAGTATGTCTGGTCAGCCTATTTATTATATCAGTGTTCTATTGTCAGTGGTTCGTAGGATATTATTTCTCCTGAAGGAAGCTTTGTGCTCCATGTGTTCTATAGTTTTAGGTTGTGAACTAATCATCACCAAGAGTCTTCTCTGTTGGAGTTCTCATATGGTTTGTAGAAATTTTCTAACAGATAAGTTTGCACTTGCCTCTGGTAATATTTTAGGAGTTTCAATATCTCAAGACAATTTTAACATTAATTTCAGGTTTATAAGTGGAAGGGGGATGTAAATTAACTGCTAATAGTAATGGTATTTCTTTTTGGGTAGTAGAAATGTTCTGGAATTAGATAGTGGTTATCTTGCACAATTTTATGAATAAGCTAGAAACCAATGAGTTATGCACTTTAAAGTGGTATGAGTTTTATTTTATGTGAGCTATACAATAAAAAATAAAAAATATCCCAAGTTTCTATATCATGCAAGTTCAGACTGCACATCCACCCAGAAGCCCAGGTGGATGATCAATTTCTTTGCTGCATCCCTGGGCCCGTGGATAGTGCTTTTTAGTTCCTATTTTAAAGGCAAAGCATTTCCGGGTTGTTTTGTTGTTGTTTTAATTAATTAATTTGTTTTTATTTCAGCTCTTGCCTCGTACAAGCCTTAGACCTTCGTTCCTGCCTTTGGTGGGCATTCAGACTTCAACCTCAAACACTTAATGTCTTAAATCTAATACTCCTTTAAGCTGTCATAATCTTTCTTTCTTCTTACCATTCTAATTTGAATTCTCTTTTCACTGTTGGCCCCAAGGATTTATTTTTTTCTTTGTTGTCTCTATGGGTTAGCTAATTATTTTAAAAAGTTGGGTAATATATTATAGTATCTTTATAGTACCTACATTTATTTCACCTCTTTCCTATTTTTGCCACTACAAATAGCACTGCAAGAAACGTTAAATTCTTCTGGGCTAATTCTTTTAGATTTTTGGAAGGTAGAGTCCCATAAGTGGGACTGTTGTGTCAAATGTATAAACATTTTGAACGTCAATAGCTATTGCCAGATAATTTTCAAAAATGTCGTACACTTTTCACTCCCACCAGCAATGTGTGAGACAACCCTGGCCAGGGTCGCAGAAGCAGCAGCAGCCTTCTGCCACTTGGATGAGAGGAGGAAGGAAGCGCCCTAACCTGAGTAAGTGTCTATGGCGCGGATGGGCGGTCGTGGTAGAGGAGATAGAGAGCAAACCTCGAGAGGGATATATTGGGCTGCTTCTTCTTCTTCTCCTTCTCCTTCCCCTTCCCCTTCCCCTTCCCCTTCCCCTTCCCCTTTCTCTTCTTCTTCTTCTTCTTTTATTGAACCCGCATGTTCATCGCAGCACTGTGCACAGTGGCCAGAACATGGAAACAACCAAAATGCCCTTCGATAGATGACTGGACTGCTTCGAATTGGGCAGGTGGTTGTTTGATAATTTTTGAAAGGAAGAGAGAAAATTTGTGCCATTTGTGAAGCAGTTCTTATCAGTTGTAGAGAGTATATAATCCATAGAAAAGATTGGCCTTGTTCGTCTTTTAAATCATGTGCTGCTAAGTCAGGCACCATGCCCAAGTGGCCCATAAAGACAACGCCCAGGTCCCCATTACCGTGGTTCCACCATCTGTTCACTTGCTCTGGAATTGCTGGAGCTTCAATTCAGTTTTGTTCAGTCTTACTCTTTGTGTCCACCTCTCAATTTTTATCCCCAAAGGGATTGACTTTGGCAACTGTTCTCTCTGGCTTGGGCTTCACACTCCCCACATCAAGTATGCTGGCTTTTAGTCTCCTCTCCTAGCTTTTGACTGTCTTGTGATGTGACCTTTGCATGCACTCCCTTGGCCACCCCTAAGTTCCAACACTGACCCTTCTGTGATGGCCTAAAGTTGGAAGAGAATAGCCATCCAGTCAATGAAACTTGTGAATGTCTCCTATGGAAGACAGTATTGGGAGTGAAGGAGAAGATGAGTTATAAGCATGAGTGTCATCTTGAGAATATTTATAGGTAACACTAACATTGATGTTTTGGAATACTTGGAGAGAACTGGCTAATGACTAATAAGCTAATGACACTGTGGGTTTTAAGCACAGACGGTTTATTAGGGGAAAAAAAGATTATATCGGGCAATATTTTGTAGCTTATTTTGAAAGTTTTTAAATTAGAGGAGATACAGTAGATGTGATATGCATAAGTGTCAGCAACACATTGCAGTGTTTGAAAATT
The DNA here is from genome assembly GCA_004027555.1 of Craseonycteris thonglongyai. NCBI lineage: Eukaryota > Metazoa > Chordata > Mammalia > Chiroptera > Craseonycteridae > Craseonycteris > Craseonycteris thonglongyai. The sequence continues at coordinate 80,950 of PVKE010002151.1, forward strand.
TTACTAGTAAAATTTAAAATGCCTTGGAATTAGGAGCACAGTCACATGGTTGGCAATCTGTTTGAAAGACTATAAATTACAAATGACATTGTTTAGTCATCGGCTGGGAAGTTTAACAGAGATTGTAGAGTCTAAAAATTATTGCTTAAGAAAACATGTTTAGGAATTTCAGAAGTTTCTGAGCAGTATAATTGTGGGGAAAGAAATCATTTCAATTCTCTCCTCTTAGAAATCTTGAACTTTGCTAGGGGAGTTGACTTTTCAACAAAGGTGCAGAGCTGATTGTGCTTTATGGAAATGAAGCAATGTTCAGCTATGGCAACTAGCTCGGCCCAAGTTGCGCCACAGGAATTCATTCTCTCTCAGGTGGTTGGCGGCTTCCTACTCTCAGTGCTATAAGGATTCAAAAAGATTTTCTTATAAATTAGTATTGTCTGTATTCCAAAGCCTTATGGTTTATTTGACATAAACTATTACATCCATTTTCTTGAATAACATTTAGGATTTACTGGTATGTGTTTTGTATTGATGTTATTTTCAATGATAAAAACAACAACAAACAAACAACAACAACAACAACAAAATACAATTTTGTTATTCAAGATTAAACTATATTCTGTTTTTTAATTTCTCCAGACATGTAAATGTTTGATAGACTTGCTTTGGAAATGCAGTCAAGTTGTTAATTTGGGTGTGTTATAGAAGATTACAAAGCTTTTTTTTTTCTTTTAAGATCTTGTCTTAGTCAGCTTGGCTTGCTTCTGACAAAATACCACAGGCTGGGTGCCTAAAACAACTAATGTTTATTTCTCACAATTCTGAAGGCTGGAAGTCCAAGATCAAGGTGCTGGCTGACTTGATTCCTGGTAAGAACCCTCTTCCTGGCTTGAAGTCAGCTGCCTTCTCCCTGTGTCCCCACAAGGCAGAGAGGGAGAGCTGTGATCTCTTCCTCTTCTGAGGATCCTTCAGTCATGGGGGCTCCACCCTCCTGACCTCATCCAAACCTAATTACCTCCCAAAGGCCCCACTTCCAATTACCGTAACATTCAGGGATAAAGCTTCAACTTAAGGATTTTTGAGAGGGCACAAACATTCAGTCCATAATAGATCTCATGCCTCTAAATTCGATTCTAAGAAAATGCCTACCAATTACACATTTGTAATAAAAAAATTTATATACACATATTATTGATATATTTTTATTTATATCAATCAATATCTATACCCATATCTAGCTATAGAATATATATGTATATAATAGTGATATATGATATGTAGAGGATATTGAAAATATTTTGAAGTTGTACAAAGGGCAATTTCTGGATCCAGATATAATTTACAAGTGGTTCTGGGCTCTTCCTTTTGAGAAATTTTAAAATTACTAATTTAATTTTGTTGATAGTGATAGTTATACTCAGATTTTCTATTTTTTCTTCAGTTAGTTTTGATAGTTTGTGTTTCTAGATTTGTCCATTTAATTTAGGTTATCTAATTTGTTGGCATACAATAACTCATAGTATTTCCTTATAATTGCTTTTATTTCTGTGAGATCAGTAAAAATGTTGCTCTTTCATTTTGATTTTAGTAGTTTGAATTTTCTCTTGTTTTCTTTGTCAGTCTAGCTAAATCAACTTTTTTTTTTAAAGGTACAAACTTTTGTTTTCAATAATTTTCTCTGTTGCTTTTCTGTTCTCTATTTCGTTAATTTCTGGTTGAGTTGTTATTAGTTCTTTCATTTCTTTAGATTTAGTTTGCCTTCTTTTTCTCTCTCTATATTTTTAATTCTTAACATTTAAAATTACAGATGGCATACAATATTATATTAGTTTCAAGTGTATAACACAGTGATTAGACATTTATATAAGTTACAAAGTAATCACCCAATAAATCGATTACCCATCTGACACGATACCTAGTTATTACAATACTACTGACTATATTCCTCATGATATACTCTATATCCGCATCACTGTTTTGTAACTACCAGTGTGTACTTTTTAATCCTCTCTGCTATTCACCCATCACCCCAAAACCCTTCCCCAATCCAGCAATCATCAAAATGCTCTCTGTATCTGAGGTTGGTTTTGTTTTGTTTGTTCATTTATCCTGTTCTCCAGATTCCACATATAAGTGAAATCATATGACACTTGTCTTTCTCTGTCTGACGTACTCCACTCAGCACAATGCCTTCTAGGTTCATTCATGTTGTTGTTGCAGTTGGAAAGATTTTATTTTTTTTATGGTTGAGTAATATTCTGTTGTGTATATGTGCTACCTCTTCTCTATCCATTCATCCATTGATGGACACCCTGGTTGGCTCCATATCTTGGCTATTGATAAAAATGCTTCAATGAACATATGAATACACATATCCCTTTGAAGTAGTGTTTTGGGTTTCTTTGGATAAATGCTCAGATGTTGGATTACTGGGTCTTTCTTTGTCTCTCTCTCTTTTTTAAAAAAAATATTTATTTTTATTGGTTTTGGCAGACAGAGAGACAGAGAGAAGGGGGAGGGCCCAGAGCACTGTCCATAGTTGTATGTCATCAGTCTTCAACATGGTTTCATTTCACATAGGTGAGTGGGGGACGTCGCAGGGTAGGACCAGACCAGGGGCCTCTTGCATGGGAGGTACACCTACATAAGTGGGGGTCCAAACCAGGGACCTCCTACATGGAAGGCTTGCCCCAGTGAGAACAGAACTGGGGGATATACCCCAGTTCAGCACATGGGCCCACATGGGCAGGGGTTGGGATTCGATCCTCTGACCTCCAGTGCTGCAAGGCTAGTGCTTAACCTGCTGAGCCATTTCAGCATCCCTTTTTGTCTTGTGTTATAACGTATGTTTTATAATATATTTTTATTTATTTATTTTTATTTTTGACAGAGAGAGAGAGAGACAGAGACAGAGACAGAGAGAGAACTGAACTGGGGGAGCTCCCAGTTCAGCATATGGTTCCGCACGGGCCGGGGCCGGGATTCGATCCCCGGTCCCTGGCGCTGCAAAGTGAGCGCTTAACCCACTGAGCCATCCCAGCTTCCCCTAGCCTATGTTTTAAAGTCTATTTTGTCTGGTATAAGTATTGCTACTTCACCTCTTTTATTGTTTGTTTCCATTTTCATGAAATATCTTTTTTTATCTCTTTACTTTCATTCTCTGAATGTCTTTCAATTTGAAGTTAGTCTCTTATAGGCAGCATATATAAGGGTCTTGTTTTCTTATCCCTTCAGTCACCTTATGCCTATTGATTGGAGTACTTAATCCATTTACATTTAAAATAATTGTTGATAGATATGTAGTTATTTCCATTTTATTATTCATATTTTTAATCTTCATTTCTTCTTCTTTAAGAAATCCCTTTAACATTTCTTGTAATACTGATTTGGTGGTGATGAACTCCTTTAGCCTTTTCTTGTCTGGGAAGCTTTTTCTTTCCTTTGATTCTAAATAATAGCTTTGCTGGGTAGAGTAATCTTGGTTGTAGGTCCTTGCTCTTTATCACTTTGAATATTTCATGACTATTTCTTCTGGCCTGCAAAGTTTCTGTTGAGAAATCAGCTGACAATCTTATGGAAACTCCTTTGTAGGTTACTAACTGCTTTCCTCTTGCTCCCTTTAAGATTATCTTTGTCTTTAACCGCTTGCATTTTAATTATGATGTGTCTTCCTGTGGGCCTTTTTGGGTTCATTTTGTTTGAGACTCTCCCTGCTTCTGGGCTTGTATGTATTTCCTTTGCCAGGTTAGGAAAGTTTTACATGATTATTTCTTCAAATGGGTTTTCAATTCCTTGCTCTCTCTCCTTTTTCTGGTACCCCTACGATTTGAATGTTGGCACACTTAATATTGTCCCAGAAACCCCTTAAACTATCCTCATTTTTAAAATTCTGTGTTGTATTTACTGTTCTGATTGGGTGTTTTCTGCTACCTTATCTTCCATATTGCTGGTTTGATCCTCTGCTTCATCTAATCTACTGTTGATTCCTTCTAATGTATTCCTAATTTCAATTATTGTGTCCTTCATTTCTGACTGTCTCTTTTTTATGTTTTCTATCTTCAATTTTATGTTTCCTATCTCTTTGTTGAAGCTCTCATTGAAATCATTGAGCATCCTTATAACCAGTGTTTTGAACTCTGTATCTGATAGATTTGCTTGTCTCTATTTTGTTTAGTTCTTTTTCATGAGCTTTGTTCTGTTCTTGCATTTGGGACATGTTTCTTTGTCTTCCCATTTTGGCTGCCTTCGTGTTTTTGTTTGTGTGTATTAGGTAGAGCTGCTAACTCCTGATCTTGGTAGAGTGGCCTTTCACAGTAAGTGTTTTGTGGGTTCCAGTGGTGCAGTCTTCCTGGTCACACTAAGTGATCCAGGAGTGTAACCTTGTGTGGGTTGTGTGCCCTCCTATTGTAGTTAAGCCTTAATTGCTGTTTGTACATCAATGGGAGTGTTTGACCGTCAGGCTGACTAATTGTGAGGACTGGCCATGAACACAGAGAAGAAACTATTGTGCAGAGGCTGACCCTATGGAGCACAATTTGCTTTAGCAGAGCTCTGGTGCTTGTCCAGGCTGGCCTTTGAGTATGTCATTTGTGGAGGTGGTGGGTGGTGCTCTGGTGTGGTCTGCAGCTGGCCACCATGTGGATTAATTCTGGGGTCTTTTGGGAGGGGCTGTGGTGCAGGCCAACATCAGCTGCTGCTTGTGTCCTGCCCAGTGCCACTTGGTATGAGCTACAAAGTGATGTGCAGGTGGTTGCTACTAGTGCTGGGCTTGGAGGTGCCTGGAGAGGCTAAGCTGTGAACTGAGGTCAGCTGCAACAAGGGCCAAGCTTGGGCTGCTTAGCAAGAGGTTTGGGGCAGGCTGATGCCAGATCCTGCTTATTTGGGGTTTATGAACCTTTGAAAGATTTTAAGAAAATCCACGGCATGAGCAAATATGGGCTGTTGTATGGAAAAGCCACTGGAAGCAGCTTGGGTGAGCCTGAAAGTTGGGTGGGGTGGGGTCTCAGGAAATCACCAGAGCAATGTGAATGGTGTTAACCAAGGTGACAGAGACTCAGGTATGGCAGCCCTTGACACCTGCATGCTGAGTAAAAGGAAGGTTCAATGAGGAGCCGTGGCTTCTGCTAGCACTTCTGTCTGGGAGAAAGCTGTGCGCCAGGCCTTGCCAGGAGGTCAGACACTTTCGTTCCTCTCCATACATCCCTGGCACATTTGTGCTGCTGCCCCAGAGCTGGAGACTATAGCAATTGAGTCCATCAGCCAGTCAGTTTGTGCACAGGTCCTTTAAGTGTAGCACCTGAGACAAGCAACTCTCTGTCTCAGCCACAATTTCTGCTGGTTTTCATACCAGAAGTTGTGGGAACTTCTCTTTCTGGCACTGGAGTCTTGGGCTGGGGAGTCTGGTGCGAGGTTGGGACCCTTGGCTCCTCAGGGGGAAATTCCGCAGCCAGTATACCCCTCCTGATTTTTAACTGCCACATGTGGGTGTGGGATGAGCTCATTCCATGTTTCACCCCTCCTACAAATCTCCACACGACTTCTTCTGTCTGTCCTTAGTTATACGACTTCTGTTCAGCTAGACTTCAGGCGATTCTCAATGACAATTGCCTCAGATTTTGTTCTAGCACAGGCAAATTTTTTGTTGAATAACTTTTTGACAACTTGTGATGTACAGTCCATAGATCTGAAGGAATGATTGTGATTAATAGCATGAAAAGACGTAAGTCCTTCTGCTAATGCTAATTTCTTTTCTTCGTCTCCATAAGTTGTTTTCTGAAAAAATTCCTGTATTTTGGAGGAAGATGCAGCAGTATTTAAATATCTTTTATGTTTCTGTGTCTCCAAGAGCTTTGAAATATCATTCTTCTCGCCGTGCAAAATAGAAAATTCACCATTACATTTCTCACATTTTACCATGTAACCGCTTTTGGTTTTTTTAATAAAAGGAAATTCACTTCTTAGATCATCGTTGAATTTGCATCCTCTTTTCTTACTCATTATGTTAAAAATCTAAAAAAAATAATTTAAAATTATATTATAAATTATTATATACATATTGCTTAAAAACACAGTAAGTAGGTACATAATTACATGAACATATTTTATTGTTAGTTTATAAAT